>JAULKR010079876.1:0-10964 GCA_032356305.1 Prasiola linearis | reverse complement strand
GTGTGTGTGTGTGTGTGTGTGTGTGTGTGTGTGTGTGTGTGTGTGTGTGTGTGTGTGTGTGCGTGTGTGCGTGTGTGATATTGTTATCTTTGCGCGTGTACTGGTCTCGAGCCACACTTAAAGCATGTGCACCTGTAATCATTGCGTTCAAGCTCTAAACTTATCCGAAATCATCGTTTTTGCTTAAGGTACTCGCACATATTACAGCAGTATGATTCGCAATCATGAAGTTCAGAAGGGATATCTACTTTGTCAGCATCTGTGCATTTATGTATAAGACCGGCTTTCTGCATAATGCAAAGACGTCTAATGTTTTCTCTCCAACAAACACATCGAGATGTTGTCTCAATTTTAAGTAGATCCCTTATCGTGATAGCAATATTGCATTGATGGCAGGGTAGTGCATACCCTCAAAGCCTATCGAAAGTTTAGACACTGTGCATGTGCATGTGCATGAAATGTTCTAGGGCTCCCTCTAGGCCCACGAGTTTGCAGCTACGTATGCCAATGGCTGTAGGTTAGGCTCTGCTGTGCGACCTATGCACTGCTCACTACGTGTGCACAATAAGTTGACTCATGAATGATGGTCTTCATGTTGTCAAAGTGTATTGATCAACTGCGGTCACAGGGCGACAGAGAAGGCTCGTCATCTCGAGGCGCTCCTCATGTTGTCATCGAGACGACTGGTGTCTCCCCATCTGCTCGGGCACCTGGCTTAGCGTGCGCATCTCGTCACTCCGTGTCACTTTCGATGGCCGAGTCAGCTCCAACTGCAGGACCAGTGGCAGCAAGAGGTTTACGAATGATGAAAGTGCTTGGAAGTATTAGCCAGTTTGCAGTGAATTATTGACTGCATGAATTGGGTCGAAAAACACCGGGCTGCACGTATACTCATCTGTCAGGTGCGCATAAGAAAGAGAAAATGCTAGCTTCTTAGCTTGAAAGAACAAATTTGTCTGTCTATTTTGAACACAGTAGCGTTTGGTGACCAACACGGTCTGCCACTCGCTTCTACACAGTTGCTGCGAATTGGGCACGTGCTGATTGACAGACTCATCATGAGAGCCACAGCACATCGACTGCAACTATTTTGCCTGATGTGCGAATCTTTGGAGGACGAATGATGCATTGAAGTCATCGCTCTGCCTCCGGAGCTTGTGCTAAGACACATACAACCAAGGTCTCGAATACGGCTTAATTTGTCCTGTCCAATCTGTCCTGACAAGCATACTCAATATGTTTTGTGGTCACTTTCGGCATGAAGTGCACCTCTTCATTGATGATTTTTTGTGTGTGGCAACATTGGATTCCTGTGTTGCTGAATTGGGTTGAAGTCTATACACCTACACTCACACTTGTATCTTGTACAACGACCACATAGATTACAGCCTTACTGTTGCAAAACCATGCAATTCGCAAGCACAGCTGTTTAGCCGTATAGCCTTCATTTGGCTGTGATATAACACATTGGTGCAGGGCAAGGCCGGGAAATCCTGGTGGCCGCGCAAATTCGCATGTACGCAGCAACAGCCCTGATCCATACACACGCGACTACGTGACACAGCACGGGGAGATCGGTGGCAGGTGAGGGCTTGGGCCATGAATAGCCGGATATACCGAATAGGTAAATTTCGCGTCTTGACACCGATAAGTGATCTCGAAGGCTTGGTGAGTTTTCAAATCTCACAAACACTTGGACGTAAGTAAGGCCTGTTGCATAGTGGGGTGGAACTAGCAGCACAGCTGAGAGGGATGACACTGTAAAGGCAGGATGGCAGATTGTGGCAATGGCGAAAGAGACTTCACAACAGCAGTAATTGTACAATGCATGTTGAGGCTAGCCAAAATGAATATTCGAATATTCTCGAGGATAGAGCACCTGAGTGTCCTAACCCTAACCCTAACCCAGAATCACAGCGACAGGGCAAGGATCAGGATTGAAAATCTCAGACATTGGTGACAGCTGGATTTTGTGACATTTGGACAATTACCGAAAACAGTACTGGCCACCACCCTCACTGACCTTTGATGCAAGATACCGCATGAAGCATATTCTTTTGAATGTGCAGTACGGTCAACAGTCACGGCGAGCTGAACACTAATGCCACCACCTCTGGTGACGAAAGAAGCATGAAGAACGCCTCAGATTTCATGCTCTTCATCTTGCCCCGACAATACACTGGATTCAGCTTCAGCGAGGTGACCCACTTTAATATTAGTCAGTACTCATTTGTGCTGTATCAGCGTCCTACAATGCTCTTGAATCTGCTTTTTGGGAGCCGCAAGAGACCACTGCCTCAATTAATTTGTATCGATGTGGTCAATTGGTGCTCTGCACGTGCTTCGAATGCTACACAAACACCCCTACCCGTGCCAATATGCGAATTAGGGTTACATGTTCGCGAACAGGATACAGGAAAGGCACATGATTCTGATATCAGATAGTTATGAAAGATCCAATACATGATATGTCTTCAAGGGTTCGAGTGGTGCCATTCACGCTCATGGCGATCTTAAAAAAGCATTCGCGTTGTGAAGGCCATAGATGCTGAGCCCAATTATTAGGTTTTTCATGCACCCAAGACTGAGCTACTAAGATCCCTTTTGAAGGCAAAAACTCTCTTCACACTCTCTGGAATGCCTGCTTTGCTGTGGAGGCAGGGTTTAGGGCTTAGTGTCAGCGACAACTCCTTTCAAGTTCAAGGTCAAGGAAAGACTTTTTCTTCAATCATGCAGGTGCCTTGCCAGCTTAGCATTTTGCAATTGCCTTTCCGGCCGGGAAGCCAAGCGACCCTCTCCCCTGCTGGTGTGCAGAGGGTGTTGCTCTGTGGGTGGGGAGAGGTGCAGTTCATGGCAGATCTCCTAGCTGAGCTGGATCATGGACCGGCTGCTCTGCCGCATGGGTCTTCAGTGATGCTGCTCAACACTCGACCGACCACCGAGATCATGGGTATCCATTCACATGCTATCATTATCATGCTGTCATCCATTGTTGCATTGCAGAAGCACTAAATGAGTTACTGATTCACGAATGAGTCATACTCTCCTCCGACTTCGTAGTATATACAGTATATTGGACAATTGTCCAAATGAGTATATTTCGATTGCGGATATCGAATCACGGATTTGCTGTGCAAATTTCGAAACAGTCCTCCAGACTGGCACTACCCTGTAGACCAGGTGAATACACTAGTCATGTCACTGAAGTAGTACGAATGTTTGCTGAGGTGCTCGTAACATGCAGAGTGAACGAATGGGACATTCGAGTTCAAAGAACTCTTGCCAGAATCGTTCAAGTCATGTCTACATCGGCATGTGTTGGCATCACAGTCGATTGTGTGAACTCCCAACCAACTGGGATTCTTATTAGAATGCTGTTGACTCTCGACCAATGCCTTCTCTCAAGGGACTTCTAGCTCACTGGATATTCGCCAGTGAAGGTATGACTTGTGCACCTAAAGTCGTTGGTTTCGCGCACTTGCAAGCTTGCAAACAGTGCATGCATGCGATTTGTGCAGC
The DNA here is from genome assembly GCA_032356305.1 of Prasiola linearis. Classification (NCBI taxonomy): domain Eukaryota; kingdom Viridiplantae; phylum Chlorophyta; class Trebouxiophyceae; order Prasiolales; family Prasiolaceae; genus Prasiola; species Prasiola linearis. The sequence continues at coordinate 7,445 of JAULKR010079876.1, read as the reverse complement.
AATTTTGGAGGGCCGAGTCAATACAGAGCACATCAGTGTCGGACACGTCTGGGGAGATCCAAGATCGCCAGCTCATCTGCGAAGTCGGCTGCAGCTCGCAGCATTTTCTTCAGCCATTGTGCTGTGTGACATCAGCTGGACCGATCCGGACCCTGACGACGGCATTGATGAGATCGACAGGCATGCGCTTCGAGCAGGCATCACTTCATGTTGTATGACTGCTCGTTGATAGCGTCGTTGGTGCTTTATTGCCACGTTCTACCGAAAAGTTTGGCCCAGAGGGTCCCCTGTGTTCTGTTAACGACAGAATACTGATGGTGCTGGCTGTACTACAATTACAACAAAAAGCACCAGTCACAGCTGTCGACACTGGAATTGTTCCAATTGAACACATTCTATTTCTAGTTCAAGAATGTCACATCTTTCACTTGAGCTGCTGCAATATCGCTAATATCGTTCACTTTGCCTCGTGCCAACGAAACCTGGGTTCTCTTAGAAGAGCAAAAGCTTCTCACAAATGCAGTCCCGATCATGGTCCAGAGAATTCATCACTCATTACGACATTTCTGGTCCTGTGTCCTTTCCAGGCGGTCTGATGTGAGGCTGCTGGATAGCCTCGTCATGACTGTCCAGCTGTCCATTCGAAAGCTGCTGCAGGTATGATATCGTACCATGCTTATAAGCGTATTTAATTAGGCTTAATATCAGGACCTTACAGGATCCTGAAGGCCGAATTTGAAAACCAGACGTGATCTGCGACCTTTCGTCTGCTGATATCAAAGGATTCGCACATCCGGATGATCTGGATCCAGATCTCATTGAATACACTTTTCGGCTCTGCTTCATCTGCTGCCAGTGTTATACTCTACATACAAAAAGCGAAGATGGTCCTAATGCAAATGCGCGCATGATATGAGTCTTTATACTTCACGCTTGGTTTTCAAGCTCGACATCTCAAATGCTTTATAGATTTCATATCCAAATAGAAATCAGTGTTTCGTATCACCTTACTAGATCTGTATCTGCTGGCACAACATCTATTAACCATGGTGACTCGTCTTGGCAGAACGCCAATCAGGACGAGGCCTGCGCATCTTATTCTTGAGTGCTCTTTAAGAGCACAAGGCCTGATGCATGGAATAAAGAGTGAAGGAGCTGGTCTTAAGCTTGAAATGATGACCTGAAACATTGATTGATTACATAAGCATGTCGACGTTGACCACATGTGGTGTGCACAAGGATGCTCATATGCATCTGGTGCATCAGGAGGAAGGTTGTCCGGACATCAACATAATTTGCGAAAGGCTGACGGTCGGGGGCCTGCCCACTCGGTTCGAAGATCAGACTCGGCTGCCGATGGGTGTCTCTGTCAATTCGACTTCCTTCTCGGCTAAGCTGCTTCAGGTGCGCCCCCCCAACCCCTACTCCCTTCCTTCTTTCACCTAAGTTTACTGCATGTTGCATAGACATCCCTTGCAAAGTCATCGAACAATATCTCTTGATTACATGATGACAAGTACACTTGTCACGACCCCAAACATTCCCCCTCCCCTCCTCTCACGCGTGAGTTACATGCTCATTGCTCTCACGGCCTGTTGCAGAGACTTGCACCTATATCTTGTTTTGTCTTCCTTGTATAATATTGCATGTAACACTGCGTGCTATATTGTTACAGACACATGCCCGGCACGTTCGAACTCTCGCAATTCTGGGTTGTATTACAGCTTCTGCTTCGTACAAGCTTTGGGGCAAATTCGCTAGGCCTAGCCCATGGATGTCGAAATAGAACAAGTTTGGTTGACCTTGATATTGAATCGATGTTTCATGCTAGTTGGGCTCGGGAAGCAAGCTTGCAGCCATATGGATACTTGCAAGTAAGATTTTGTGTTGCTATCTCGATCTATAGGTGTACAGTCTCACATCTCTTCCTAGTTGAGTACTGCTAAGCCAGCTTGACTCTGTATTTCAAGTGCTTGTATGAGGATGTGTGTCTCTATGCATGCTTTGCGCAAGGCTTCCGTCTGCAAGCTTTTGTGATTGTTTGGGTGAACCACATCTGAGCAAATGTCACGGAACATTTCCTATGACTGCGACACAATTGTATCGCTTCGTATATTGGGAGCTATTGGAATTTCTTTAAAGCTATTGTTATCGTGTGACAAATAATTTGGCTAATGGCTTCTGCTCGAGCAAGCTCTGCCAGCCACAATTTATCCAACGATCAGGTGCACATTTGTTCCATTTGGACGACTATCTGCACAACACTGCCAATTCCATTGCAGGGCGTGGCGTATGACCCCGGGTTGTTGGCGCCCATGCTGTATGGTGACAGCGACCAATCCAACACGTACGTACAAGATACTGAAGCGTTGTCGAAGGTCGGCGAAAAGCTCTCATGGTGGCAATTAATGGTGAGATGCTGCTCTAGCTTGCGCATACAGCCTTTCAGTACAGCCGCAATACGACACTGTCAACTTACTGTTCGCATCTTGAAATTTGCGATTCTGTAGAGCGATGGCAAGGTATATCATGCACTAATCTGTCAGGCTACGTGTCCAAACCCTCATTTCCAGTCACTCTTCTATATTCAAAATTTAAACTTCATGAACTGATCAGAACGATGGAGTGTTGACTGGGTCATGCATCAAATTCTTCGTGGTAATCTGTACAGCTTACACCTTTGTCAATCATACTCTGGTGACTGTGCACAGCAGACCGACACATAAAATTAGAAACCACACTTATAAAGTTTCGGCTCTGCGTGGTCGTTAAACCCTAAACCCTAGGGGATGAAGCATCACCACAAAGAATATCTCTTCACACATGTCTTTTTATCTACAATGAGAACAAAGGTGGTACTGGTAGCGTGTTCCAAGGACAATGTGCATGCTGGAAACGAATGCTTGTGATCATGCATGATGTCTCATCGAATACTGATCATTGGTTGTTGTTCACTGATTGTTCTTGCTCATATGCTCAAAATCATTAAACGGGGACACCTTGAATAGGCGAATTGCATATGCACATCCAGCATAGGTGTGCTCAAACGAGTTGCTTACATAGCACCTTATCGGGCAATCAACTTATTGAGAAATTTCGAAACCTTGACTCGTGTGTATTGGTGACCGACGAAATTACGAACTTTCTTACAATTATGCGAAGCACTTCACACATCGACAAAGAAGTTTGTCAATGATTGAAGGCGGAAATCCGCAAATTTGACAGGATGAGCAACCTGTCCGGAGACAGCTTGTCTTGAAGACGGCTGGAATGAAAACATTTCTGTGCACGTGTGGCGTTTGCGTAGGGGCGAGCACGGTCTGTCGGACAAACTCTCGTGGGTTTCTTTGAGGTGCCTTTCAACATGGACGACCCTGTACTCATCTCGGTGAATCCAACTGGAACTGAAGAACGAAGCATTCTGAGGTGAATTTCCTGCTACTTTTTTTTGCCGGAAACATTTACAATTGTTGATCTGATGGTAGCAGAGACTCAGGAGTTGGGGTTTGAATTTGATTGCGATTGCGATTGCGATTTGATGCTGCGCAGCTTGCACTCTTTGTTCCCCACTCTTATAACTCTCTCTTCCTTTCGTTTTGCTCGTTTGCGCTTGCTCACGGTCTCTCCCTCCATCCATTCCTCCCTCACTCCCTCCCTCCCTCCCTCCCTCCCTCCCTCTCCATAGGGGCCTCTCCTCCCACTGTCCCTTATCTCCGTCTTACCCTCATTATCCCACTCGCATGCATGATCAACCCCACTCAGTTTCCTCTACTGCCTTTTATCTATTTGCATACAAGGTTGACAGCACACCATGAACGACACCGATACTCTAGAGATAAATCCATTTTTTCCACGACAAAAACGTTCCTTTCTGTTCGGCTACCGTGCTCTGTTGTCATCGGATTACCTGCTGTACAGGTGTAAAGGTTGTTATGAAAACTGAATATACTTTCAATTGATTGAGCTGATGCAGAATTTGGAACCGAGGTGATTTACGGACGAAGCTCATCGTATTGGGTCCCCCCCTGGGCCGACTGCCGGAGTCTCGAGACCAGGTAATCCTTTTGAGAAGGGTGTGTGTACCAAGAATTGCCTAGAAGCCCAACATTTACATCAATCGAGTGTGGTCATATGAGTTGCCAGGCTCACTGAAAGTCCGTGACAAGTCAGCCTATCCATGGTAGACCGCGTGAGAGTCGGAGAGAAGGTTGTAAAGTTGCAAAGCATACGGTAAGGTGAGACAAGGAGCCGGACATGTCAGCAAGCATCGACCCAAGGAATGGAAATGCATCCTCAAATTTTGTTGGTAGAACAAACTCTGAATTCATTTTAGGAAGAAGCAAGCCATTGTTTCGATACAGCAACTTCATGAAAGCTGAGTGCCCTTTTCCTTCCAATCCTGCTCCGCGAGACGTCTGTCGACAGTTGTCATGCGGGGCATGATGGCTTCACGGTAAAAATTGCGCAGCCCAGCCAAGAGATTGCTCCTAAAGATGAGTAATACCTCGCTTTCTAGTGAGAGATGTTCATGGAAGTGAGCTTTCATAACCTCACGTACCTTGAGTCAATCTCTACCTACACCATGGCATTCTCTCAGATCATCGTGTATTCTCGTATCTTGTATTACAATTCTTTGAAAGCGCAAACTTCAATTCACCTGATAGCTTGAGCGCTGCAGCAAAACGCCACTCTTACGGATGCGCAGTCTACGGTCGAGGGTAAGGCATCTTGTCAAATAAGCACGTCAAGCGAACATGTAAGTACGGCTGGATAATTTGTTTGGTCAGGTCCAGCGATTTCGCCTTCAAGCACGGCCGATGGCGTCTGCTGTGAAACGCTCGCCGCCTACACTTCGGTGACTCAGCCGGGACTGGCATCACGATTAACTACATCAGAATATGCATGCGGGTGGATAGTGAAGGCAACATTCCGGTGTACAGCAATGGCTGTACAGCACCGATTTCTGGCTCGCTAGCCTTGTACAGGTACTAGATTGATGATCAACATCATATCGGGAAAACACAAACGGCAGGGGAGCTAGGTCCTCTTTTATCCACCGCTGCTCCTACTACGCTAAGTAAGGGATTGCATCCACAAAATATGTTCATACCTTTGATAGCTTCAGACCTCTCATGTGACTGACATTGTTACTTTCAGGATCGTATCTCCGTTGTTGTTTTCAGGATTTAGTCTGGTCTCAGCTCACAATTCAGCCTTTGGTTAGTGGCTTTCTATGTCTATTAGCAGATCAAATTGCATTAACTTGTCCTCGTGTGGTTAATATTGTAGATACACCTAGCTTGCAACTTAAGTTGAAAGTAGCAATCTCTTCAACGTGAAGTAACCACGTATCCAAAGGTCCATTTCACGAGCATGGTAGTACTTTTAAGAGGACAACACCATCCGCGAAATCTGAAAGCATCGTCTGCATATTCTCTTTTACAAAAGCAGAGTCAGTTTTTGTGAACCAGTTGGTCAATGAAAGAAGAAGTTATGGAGAATGTGCAGAAAAGACTATGTCACATTGGCTGGCTCAAAATCTCGATGAATATTCAAACGAGAAACGACCACTCCAACTAGATATGAAATACTTCTTTTGCTATGTTTACTTCATGCCGATGATGACGACACTTGATACCGCAGTGCAGGAAATCACAGGAGGGGCATCTCAAACCTAACCCATGCAAAATCAACTGTAATTAAAACCAAAGGTAAGTAACATCAATAGCTGCAACACCGGCAAACTGAGGCGATACTTGAAGAAAACACAGTCACTGACCTGACCCTAGCCTCATGAGTACGAATACAAGACACTTTACCAGAAGACGACATGAACTTGATGCAGATGCTCATATGAGCCTGACGACATGATTACTCACCAGCCCACATTGGATTGTGTGTGGGCTGTTCTCAGTGCCACGACAGTCAGCTGCCGGCTCGAGACTGTAGCTCCACTGATGCCACGTTGCCGTGACTCGAACCCGCCCTGGACAGGTCAGCCTCAGAGCCATTGCGGTTTGCGAATGGTGACGCCCCTGCACAGCAGCGTAGCGCCACCGTTGATGCGTCACGTTCAACGTGCTGATGCAATGCGACAGCCTCTGGCGTGGCATCGAAAGCATCTACATCAGTCATTCCCCGGGCCTTCTTGGGCGCCCGTCACATCGACTCTTCCTTCGACAGCTGTCATGATCCACCCGGGGCACCAGGGCGACTAATCGATAGAAAGGGTGCCCAAGAGGCCCGCGGGCCACAGCACCAGAAAACAACACCTATACAACACCGTCTTGCTGACAATATTTCTTCTCACACACTTGACAAGAACCTCCTTACACATTTGATAAGAACCTCCTAACAACTGCTGAAGTGCACACCCTCAGTCTCAGTAAGCCTTTTGCAAGATTAACATTAGGCACACTAGACACATTAGACGTGCGCCCTCTCAGTGTCGTCTTTCACTTCAACACGTTGTGGCAAGCTTCAGTCACAGCGAGCATCAAATTTGGTGGTGCCAGAAGCACGGCAACAGTAAGCCATGTCGTATAAGCCCTTGCTTGCTAATACATGGCTGCTTGTCAAAATGCTAAAGTATTAGATTCGTGGTATAAACAGCACTGCCAATATTGCGAATGTTGTACAATGCATAGTGAGTAAGACTCAAGGACTACAAGCGAACGAGGAAAAGGGAGTTGGTCTCCAAATGGTTTACCGGAGGCTGCTCTTGACAGTCGACCGGTTTGCGAAAGTGCACGGCGGAAGGTCGCACTCCCTCGACTAAAGGACCCCCCACTGCCGAGCGAACCAGATGCTGCTCTTGCCATTGCCCCCTGCGGTCACAGCAGACGAGGCTCAATAGGAAGGAGCCCGTTGGAACCAATTGGACATCACGTCCAGCCATCTACTCATGTCCGGACCCTTACTCCTCGTTTCTGGAGTGTTAAAAGTCCACCATCGTGTTGTCTGAGCATGGTCGGAATAATGCTCAGCTGAGATCAGTATGCAAAAGACATCGTTGCTTCTTTGACCCTAAACCTGTCTACTCGATCGTTAATAGAGTAGAAGCTGTTCAGATCTTGATGATTGTCTGCTCTACTGCGCTCAGCAGTATCCGTAACAGACAAAGGGAGAATGCGTACATGGGGTTAGAATGCCAACAGCCCATTGCCATTTGCCTACCTGTGGTGGTGGCACAGCAGCATTGCCCCTCGCTGATGCTGATCTGTCGTCGAGCAACATCGTTGCTTCGCTTTCTTCCAATTCCAGATTGTCAACTTCTGCTCTTAAATCCCACTCCAGCATGACCGGGACACTGATATGCTCTACAGATATCAAGAACCATCGAACTCATGAGACGTGATCAAATGCTCCCATTGTGTGTGTGTGTGTGTGTGTGTGTGTGTGTGTGTGTGTGTGTGTGTGTGTGTGTGTGTGTGTGTGTGTGTGTG
>JAULKR010079765.1:0-10964 GCA_032356305.1 Prasiola linearis | reverse complement strand
GATCAGCGCCTGCTGGAGCGCTTCCTTCGGGACACCCCCGGGCAACGCGCGGCCCTCTACGGGTTCGTCGCACACCTGCGCGAGCACCACGAGGCCGATATCCGCATGCCGTCGCTAAACGCCCAAGCCGCCGCGAAGACGCGTCGGGAGTGTCTCGAGCGCGAGGTGCACGAGCTCCTCGTGGAGAAGGCACACGACAAGGACTTCGAGGACCGGTGGATCTCCCTGGCCCTGCAGCTCTTCCACGGCCTTCCGCTCCGAGACGCGCGGGTATTGATGCGCGGGGCCACCGTCACCCGGGACGAAGACGGCTTCTATTTGGTGCACGAAGGTCTCACGTACTACGTACCTTCGGCATGTGGCACGCCGTGACATCGATCGATCGCGAGCGGGACCGATCTTCTGTACGACCAGGTGCATGGCAGGCGTCCGTGCCCTACCCACCACCACCCCCGACATCACTCGGGAGGGGTATCGCCACGACGGCCTGCAGGTCGGAGCACTAGGTCCCGGGGAATTGCCACGACAGGGGGCTGCCCCGGCAGCGCCGGTACCGAAGGCGCTCCATGAATCCACTCGTCCATCTTGTCGCTCATCATTTGAGGATCGAGCCCGAGGGTAGACACGACCAACGAGATGATCAGGTACCGACGCGCCTGGCTCGCACCCTGCTGCCCAGTGACTTGGATCTTGCGGGTCAGCTTGCTCTCCATCTTGGTCAGAGCAGCCTGAAGAACTTTTATATCGGCTCTCGCCGTGTCTCTCTCGACGAGCGCTTTCCTCAATTCGGCCCGCATCTCGGCTACTTCAACTTGAACCGATTGAACCGCTCTCGCGTCAGTTCGCGCCTCGGCTCGCGCCGCGATCAGCTCCTTGAGCAGCATCTCCACGAAAAGTCGCATCTCGTCCGGAAAAGGTGCTTCTGCCCGCTTGCGCTCTGCCGGTCGTCTTGGTTTGATCCGCAGCGCGTCTGATCTGATACCCGGATCGAATGCCCGGTAGCCGCCTGGGAAGGGCGTAGTGCGCAGTTCTTGATCGAGATAGGCGAACACGCTTGCCCCGAACCTTTCGAACGGAGCCACGATCGATTTGAGCTGATTCGCATGCCTCACCGTATCGCGAGGGAACAGGTCAAAAGGAAGACGCCCGCCCAAAGCGTCGTTCACGGCAGGACCGAGTATCTGACTTGGCAGGGCGGCATGCATGGCGCTCGATGACCCGATCAACGACTTCATGGTGTTGGCCATGTCGGCTGACTTCATCGCGCCAAGGTTGATCCCGTTGGCGGCACTAAATTCGGTTGAACCGACATCGGCGAACCACGCGGCACTACCGAAGCTAGGATTCTCGAACAGCACGTCATGTCGGTACGCGTCGATCGACGGTTGAGCTGCCATGACCACCGCATGAACACTCTCCAGCATCCGCCGCTCGACGAGCCCGCCAGGACGATGTAGCCCTGCCAAGCTCATTACTGAAGACGCAACGGAGTCATCCAGGCGTGACCAGAGCTTGACGGATTCGCGGGAGATGCCGCGCAGACAAGGTGATCCATCGGATTTGGTCGTCGCAGCACCCAGTTCGGCAATATCCATAGAATTTCTCGTAGAAGTAAGGCGCTTTTCAGACGACTTTTTTTGTTGAATGTTCGCCACGGTTCGTGGCGATACGGCTCTCGGCATTGTAAGTGGATGATATCGCTCAGGCAACTCGGCAGCGTCGATCTGTTTGCATCTTTCGCGAGAGCCTTGGTCCTCGGCGTCCGAATGCCTCCGCTCGAGGCACCGGTTACGGCGAGAAAACGCCACATCGCTCAGTTGGAGTCACCTCTGGCTTCGGCCATCACCTCCGCCGCGCTGAAAGGTGCCGGCTCTCCGCACAGAAAAATCGCCGTCTGTTGCTTGATCTGCAGGTCGGTCAACAGGATTCCCCTCTTGATGCGCTGACGAACCTGGCTTTTCGGCATGCGCCTTACAGCTGCCTGCATACGTGCCTCGGTCAGGAGATCCTCTCGACGACGCCGACCCTTCGCGCCGTACGTGAATCTCGCCATCTCCACGAGCACCCTGCGAACGAACGTTCGGCTGCTGAACACCGAGAGATCGCCGTCGAGAGCGTCCACGGCAACCAGAAAATCCTGATGCAGGAGCAGCGCTTCGTAAAAGCGCGGCAGGATCAATTCGAGCTGTTTCAACGTGACGGACTTGTCCGGCGCGATGCCGAAGCTGTAAGGCGCGGGAGATTTCAGATCGATGCCACGGTTCATGTGGTAGCCGAAGCACACGCAGCTCAACACCGCGAGACGATTCCGCGTGTGACGATTGATCCGCCCGAGCGCCTTCGCAAGCTCCTCCCAGCGGAGCCAGCGGCTCGGCGCTGCCGAGCCCTGGCGAAACTCCAATCCGACCTCCTCGCTCCCGTGGGCGTCGATCTGGATCATCGGAAGGCTTCCGGATTCGGCTGCGACGCGCTCGACGTCCGCGAGCACGGTGAGCAACTCGCTCGCGCTGCGCGCCTTGCGCCGTTCGGGCGCCGGGAAACCGTTCGTGCTCGAGAACGCCTCGAGGTCCTCGAACAACCGCCGTGTCCCTCCTTCGTCATCGGCAGGCAGGCAGTCGATCAACAGGACGTAGTCGAAGTGCAACACGACGCTCGTGATCTCTCTCATGAGACGGAGAAGGTCGGTAGCCTGCCAGATCGACGTCAAGCCCGCCGATTACGGGTACGCTGATGATCTGCCCTGTGCGTCATTCTCATGGCGCACGTCCATGAACACGGAGCCGACGATCTCGTGAAAGACGCCCTGCGCGAACGCAACCTCATGATGACCCACTTGATCGCCCGCGATCGATCGCGGCAAGAGGCCGAACTCTACAACGCGTACGAGCTCACTGACCTCGGGCCTGTGCAAGATGCAGCTCGAGAAATGCTGAGGAATGTTCCGTCGTTTGGGCCGGGCGAGTGCACCTCGCTCAGCACCCACTGTGCAACTTACCTTCGCAAGCACATGAACATCCCGGCGATCGTCGTGGCCGGAGACCTCAATCTGTACGGACGGCCTCTGTACCGATGCTCGACCAACCTTCCCCTGCCAACCGCAGACAAAGACGTCATCGTCCACCAATGGAAGGGGCACTGCTGGATCGAGATCGGGGGAATCATCGGTGATCTTTCGATCTTCCGTACTGCCTACTCGCTGGACAACTCGAACGAGCTCAAGCAGTACGTAATGAGCTGGGTCGGCCCAGGTAAAGGGGCCTGTCTACTTCACGCACAAGAACCACCACCAGGCCTCGAGTACGTGCCGAAGTACGTGCTGACAGACGAACAAATTGACGCTTGTATCGCAGGCGTCAAGTACAGGTCCAGGCTCGGGAACGACGCCACCGTATGACGAACACTCTCGGGCGCAGAGCCCGCCCCGTCGACGAGACAGAGGCGGACGATGTCATCGGACCGTTGGCGAGCAGACTTCCGTGTCGTCCGGATTCGGGCTGCCGCTCGGGTGCCTATCCGTTCGCATGATCGTCATCTTTCGGGGCGGAAGCGGCGTCCGACGACTTGGACGTCTCCTCGGCATCGCGCTCCCGAACCTGTTTCTCGTGATTTGCCTTGGCGTTCTGTCCTACCGAATCCTTCTCGTTCTTGGACCGGCTACGATCGTCGTTGGGGGTGGGCATGATGCGACTCTTCCTCGATGCTCGGGTTCTGAGAGACTGTGAGCGCCCGACACCGAACCCGTTTCGGGTGCCTCGAACGCGAAGTCGAGTTGTACGGACTCGCCGCGGAGCTGCCAATGACAAGAACTGGACAACCTGGCCCGGACGAGTTGCGGAACCGCACGTCCGAGCTTTTCGAGCGCTACATCCATGGCCTTGCAGGCCCGATCCGGTCGGGTAGCGGCGTTCCAGAGCTCTTCCGTCGCCTCGTCAAGCCCGATCATCCAGTTCTCGCTTCGCGCTCGCTGAAGCGTCTCCAGCGTGCCCTTGACCCCGGGCTTTCGTTGGAGAAGGGGCTTGATCGGTACTTTCGCTGGTGTCGCGCGAGCTTCGCGGGCACCGAGATTCCGTCATCACGATTCCAGGAGGTGCTCAAATCAGCCGATCACACGAACGGCATGGTGCTGTTCGCCGCGGACTGCGTACGCCGTATGGGCGCCCTCGAGAAGGCCTCTGCGGAGCAGCTGGCGCTGTTCGACGTCATCGAGCGGCGCTGTCTGGAATCCGGGACCGCGGCGACCGAACACCCAGACCCTGTGCACCGACGCGTCGAGGAGGTGTTGTTCGTCACCTGGACGGTGAACTTGGTCGTCCAGGGGATCCTCGACGCCCGTAGGGAGTTCAGGAGATCGGTGTTCCTGTCGCTCCTGCCTTGGGCACCGCGCCTGCTCGAGGGCGGATCGTCCATCGAGCCCTCGCGTCACGTATGGGTCGAGGGAGCCTTGATCAGCCGCGTCCGACAGCTGGGGCACTCGATGACGACGACGCGATCCGCCCGAATCGAGGCTGTTGCCGCGAACCTCGTGCCCGAAGACCCGCCCGTCGAACGGGTATCCCGATCGGTTGGCCGGCTGCTGGGCTCGCCGGCCATCGACGGCATCACGACCTCGGACGATTCGAGCTGCATGAGCGCCGATGCGATGGCGCTTCTACTCGGATGGTCCGATGATCTACCACCACTCGCGATGGTACTGAGTTCCGTGGAGCTCCTCGACGCTGTCCAACGCGAACTGCTCGCCGAAGGCGCGCCGGCCGAGGATGTGGTCGCCGCCTTCTCGTCGTGGCAGGCGCGGTACACCGGCTTCCAGAACGAGCTCAACACAGCGTTCGTGGACCGAGCTATCGGACCGGGCAGCTCCCGGGCACGGCGAGCAGCCTGACCCACGACGGCGTGCGGGCGCCTTCGAGCCAGTGTAGGCGCCACCGAGGGCACGCCGGACTTGAGCACCTGGGAGCGGTCGGCAAAAAAGGTTAAATTTGGCTACTTTTGGGTACCCATGACCACGACTGCTATGCTCTTGCCGTCGTACAATCCCTACCCAGCTCACCAGAACAAGTCGCCACATGCCAAACGAACTCATGACAGTCAAGGGAGTGGCGGAAGCCCTGAACGTCTCGGTGTCGACAGTTCGACGAGAGATCAAGGCCGAGCGACTCGGCACGCATCGCACCGGCGGCGGTCACTATCGAGTCAGCAACACACAGCTGGAAAACTACCTGAGCCGCAACCGCTCGGTGTCATCCGACGCGTCGAACGGCGCTCCCAGGAAGATCAACGTCGTCGTCGATATCGAGACGCCGGTGAGCCACGACCGACCGACACCAAGTCCCGTGATCTCACGCCGCGAGACGACGATCGAGGGCCTCGATTGGCAGGTCGTCACCGCCGATGCCGAAGCAGGATTGCGATCCTTGCCCTCCGAGTCGGTGAACTGCATCGTGACAAGTCCGCCGTATTATTGGCAGAGAGACTACGAAGTCGAAGGACAGATCGGCCATGAACCGGACATCAACGGGTTCGTGACCTCGCTCCAGAGCGTGTTCCGCGAAGCGCTTCGCGTGCTGAAGGACGACGGCGTGCTCTTCCTGAACATCGGCGACACGTACTACTCGGCGAAGGGCAAGCCGCACGGACGAGATCCGAAGCATCGCGCTCGTCAGCTCTCTCGCACCACGCTCCGCGCCGTCGACGGGCCGGGGCTCGGTCTTCCGAGGAAGTCCCTGATCGGTCTTCCATGGCGAGTGGCGCTCGCGCTTCAAGAGGACGGCTGGGTGCTGCGCAGCTCAATCATCTGGCAGCGTCCGGCACCGATGCCCGAACCCACGGCGAACGATCGACCGTGGCGCACTCACGAGCCGGTGTTCCTGTTCAGCAAGCGCCCCCGGTACTGGTTCAACCGTGATGCCCTCGAAGGGGAGAACGACATCTGGCGAATATCTGCTCACTCGGCGAACCCCGGCTCGCACTTCGCGCCGTACCCGATCGAGTTCGCCGAGCGCTGCGTCAAGGCGGGCTGTCCGGTCGGCGGCACGGTCCTCGATCCCTTCGTCGGATCAGGCACGACGATGATGGCGGGACTTATCCACGGGATGTCCGCGATCGGGATAGATCTCAAGCAGCAGTACACGGACTTCACCGCCGAGCGCATCCTGAAATCCTTCGCCTCTGCTTCCCCGGGCGCCTTTCCATCCTCGGTAGGAATTCAGGCCGCGTCCGCATAGATGGCTACCGTAAGCGTTGTCTACGGACAACAGCGGACTTCGATTGAGGCGGGGTTGTACGACAACATCGTGATCGTGCCGGCAGCAGCGCTGATGTTCGAGATCGACGGCGCGAGCCCCGACGACACCCTCATGATCGACGATGAGCGTAAGTCGATCGTGCCGGGACCGACGAGTACGATGGGCTACGTGCTTTTCAACTGCAGTCGTTCTACAGGGTACCATCGGCTCTCGGTGGGATCCGAGGTGTTCTGGTTCGGGACCGTCGATGGAAAGCTGCGTCTCGAAGGCATGCTGTCGATCATCGACTACATCCGAGAGGAAGGGCTCTCCTGGGGTAAGCAACTGCTTTTTTCGGACGGTACGTCCATACGAGATGAGCGTGTCGATTTTGCTTGGCTACGATCAAATTCGGAGGAGGTGCTGGCGCTGTGCGAAGGCATTGCCGATCGTCCCGCCTCCGAATATCGATCTGCACCGAGCATCCGACGACCAACGGGACAAGGCACGCTCGTCGCCGCTACCACTCGTCTTCTACGGGCCAACCCGAAGCGATTGCTGGAGCAACATCCCAATGGTGTGGTTGCGCTTGCCGGCATGCGTTGGATGCCGATCAAAGTGGTTTCCGAGAAACGCGAGATCACCCACGACACGATTTCGAACCGACGCGCGACACGTCTGTTGCTGGACGTGCGATCCCTTGCGGAGACGCTCGAAAGGTCGGGTCATCTACCGAATCCGCAGCAGAAGTGGATCCGCTCGTTCTTGAAACGCATGCGAGGACTCCTTGATCGCCCTCCGTTTCGCCTACTTCGCCTTCACGCTGATCGCATTCCTGACCGGAGGGTCGCTGGAGAAGTCGCCGACTCGAAAGCTGCAAGGGTGTTCGATCTGCAGCAGTCGATCCGCGCGGGCCTCGGATGGTCGCCAAGTACCAAGGCCTCGAACAATTATGCCTACATCGGCTATTCTGATGAAATCTATCAGGCATTCGTCGCAGTGGTCATTGCTCAGGCGTTCGACGCACCCAAGACATCGCGCCATCTCTGTCCCGACCTCGCCGAACCTTCCTTCTGCTCCGACCGTTGGTCGATCTACTATGACACTTACGCGCCGACGCCGGCGTTTTCGAGCTGGCGAGACGAATCTTGTCGATCGACGCAGTTGACGCCCGACTACTGCATTGTTGATCGCGAGAATCACACCGGGCTTATGGGTGACGCCAAATATCGATCAGAGAAAAGTGACTCGACGTTTCCCGGAAACGCCCTGCTCGAATGCCAACACTACATGCAGCATTTTGATCTTGCAAACTTCGTGGCCTTCTTTCCCGGAAAACCAAACCTGATCGAACGTGTTCAGGGTCGAGGGAAGGAGATACTGATCGCGTCCATCGTGCCCAACCCCGAGCTTGCTTCATGGGCACGGGAAGTGTTACTACCCGAACTACAGAGATTGATGACGCCCCTCGACCGGACTTAGACCAATGGCGTGATCCGGGTATCAGCACCCAGTCCGCCCATTTGTTTGATCAACGACGTGATCTCAGCCGCGTTCGGTAGGTCCCTGCAGGCATTGTTGAGAACCGTGAGCACTTCGGTGTCACCCTGAATCTGGTGCAGAAGCTTGTCGGCCACCTGTTGACCTAAGGCAAGCAAACCACCTTCTCCATCAGCGTAGATACAACCGAATAGAAGATCTCGTAGAACGCCGGGAGTCACGACATTGCGTGTCTGATCCTTCCCAAGCAGTATTCGGACAATACTGAGGATGTGCCCGGAGACTTCTGATGACATCATGCCAAAAGCGGGATTGGAAAGGAGCTTTTCCCGACGGTAAGCGTCGAAAATACTTCCCTGGCCACTCTCGATACGCTCCTCGACAGCGCTCAGTTCGCTCATGATCGCGTCGTCACAGAAGTGAACTATTCCGTCGTTGCCCTCTTGCTTGAATCGCTCGACGAGCACGTTTGAGATCGTGATGATTCGACAACGTCTCTTCACCGGTCCGCTGATCGGGAGCCTGGTGTCCGGCTCTTCCATCCAGCTGTTGCACGTTGCAAGGAACAAGGTGTCACGCGGCAACTTCCAGCGCCCGTCTTTCACCTCCGACCTCCAAGCTTCGGAGCCTGCTACCTCCTCGTCTTCGAACACCCTTTCAGGAACCTTTCCGGGGATCCGGATCGCGTCTCCTGTCTCGAGAGCGCTTAATACGGAGGCGAAATATGAGTCAATCCTGGCAAGGTTCCACTCATCGAGTATGACGAGCTGCGGGTCCGAGCTCTGCCCAGCGAAGAGCGTCGCGCGAGCGTATTGGCCCGGCGTGAACTCACTGGCAAGGTTCTCGTACCCAATGAACTGTGCGGCGTCGTAGTCCGGTGTTATCTCGAAGAACATCTCGACGAACCGTCCGTCACCGAAATTCTCACGCAATGTCTGTCCGATCGTGCGCGCAAGGGTTGTCTTCCCGGTGCCTGTCGGACCGACAAGGACAACTACGTCGCCGACCAACCAGCCGCCAACGATCCTCTCGAATGTGCCTGGAGAAATCGAAAGGCGACGCTTGCGAGCACTCTTGTGCAACTCTTCTATTAGATCAGATAGCGCACCTAGTACCGGCGGTGGAGGGGCGCCACCGACCATCTCAACGACCTCCTCAACCGAAAGAGGCTCGGGATTCAGCGAACCTGCATCGATGTATTCTTGTCCAATATTGGGGTCGTACACCGTTCCGATCAGACGTTCACCTGCGTGGCCAGGACGCAGTTCGAGGTAGTGCAAGAATTCAGATAGCCCTTTGGCAAGAGATTCTATTTCACGCTCCCTCCACATCCACACCATGAGCGCAACCAAAGGTATTGGCGTTTTTGCGTTCTTAGGCCTAGATGCATTCTTGAGCTTAGACTTGAGCACCAGCGCCGCATCTTCACGAAACGCCCATGTCAACCTGTCCGGGTGGAAGAACACGTTGGCGTCGAAATCGTTTCGACGCCGCTGCAAGGTGCGATCAGGGTAACGAGCCTCTACCCAGTCGCCACTTCCCGGTACGAAGTAAGGCTTGTCACCACCGCCTCCGGGGAGCTTGAAGTGCTTCTCGAGCCACTGCCGCTCCTCAGTCGATCCGAAACGAACGGCTGCCTCTTGTGCATCCTCGAACGTTTTGCAGACCGGCACCTGGTGGTTCAGCATGCACGGAATGGAGATCAGAGTTAGAGGGCTGTAGCCACTCAACGCATTGAGTGCGACCCGCAGCATCTCTCGGTTGACATATGGCATGACGGATACTAGCGCTCCCCAGATGACTTCAGATCGCGATCGACCGCCGCGCCGAACTCGCTCCACGTCGCGCCACAACCCCTGAGGATGGCGGCAATGGAGTTGAACGACGGATTGCGGACACCTCTCTCGACCTGACTGATGTAAGTACGGTGCAAGCCCGAGGCTTCGGCCAATCCTTCTTGGGAAAGGTTGGCGGCCAGGCGCAGCGAACGAAACGTCTCGCCAACCGAGATGACCTTGGTACTTGTCGGATTCACGCGCCGGATGGTGCTTGCGTGTAGACGAAAGCTCTACAGACTATAAGTCTCAGCCGAACACGGGCGATGACCGCCTTCGAGAAGACCGAGGCGCCTTGTCAAGTGTGACAAGGCGGCTGTGCCGGCAGAGATCTGTCTCTTGACGACGCTCGCGGACATGATCTGGTCTCGACTGGATCCTGGAACCGAGTGCGCCGTCACGGCGCGCGCTGGTGTAGCGGTATAGGTTCGCTCGTGAAGGAACAACCGCCCGGCAGCGGATCGCCCCAAGGACCGGCTGCCACCGTGAATACGCAAGGGAGCATGCTGAAATGTTGATACTGTCGCGCAGGGAAGACGAGTCCGTGATCATCGGTGACGACGTCGTCGTCACGGTCATCGAGATCAAGGGCGGCCAGGTTCGACTCGGCATCTCCGCACCGCGGAGCGTCGTCGTCGATCGAGAGGAGATCCGCAAGAGCCGGCTCCACGACGCGTCGAAGCAACGGATCGAGCAGGCAGTAGACGCCACCTGACGTCGCACTCGAGACGCTCGGGTGTCGGGTAGTGAAATTGCCGAGTCGCCGGAGCGCGTTATGTAGCGGCCGCTCACTTGGCTGCTCACGCCCTTGTTCGCGCGCCCCGTGGAGAGGGTGTTGGTAGCGGCGTCGCCGCCATGAGCACTCGCGGCCGAGCTCTTGGTTTACTCCGCGACGATCTTGGCGAGGTTTCATGCGGGATCGACGAATCTCACGAGCGGTGCCCGCACGTCGACAAGGGCGCTGCCGTGGTCGGGTTCCTGCGTACCGGGAAGCTCCGCGGATTCGACGGCGCGTACTTTCGCCACCTCCAGTTACCGGCAGGTGAACACCTTCTGTCTGCCGTCGTCTCTCGTGAACCATGATTGTGCCGTAAGGGTCCGTGAATAAATAAGTTAATCTTATTGTTCAGACTCGCGTTCGCGCGGTTTTATCGTGTAGTTCCAATCACCGTGGAACTCGTGCCTGTGAAGATTGATCGAGTCCATCTGCTCATTGCTGATCTTGCGACCTTTTTCGTAGCGCCTTTCGTCGAGCGCGCAGGTAACACTCAGCCCCGCCTTCGTCGTGGTCGCACCGATCAGGTTCACCACGGTGCGGTAGGTGTACAGAGGCTTGGCGCGCCAGTTCATCGTGATGAAGCTGAACAGCCGGTGCTCGATCTTGTTCCACTTGCTCGTGCCCGGCGGG
>JAULKR010079654.1:0-10965 GCA_032356305.1 Prasiola linearis | reverse complement strand
CTCTCTCTCCCTCTCTCTCTCTCTCCCTCTCTCCCACCCTCCCTTCTGACTAACCCCTGTTCATCTGGTCGTTGCCCTACCTGGGACGGAGGACCCCTAGCGACGGCAGCACTGCACAGCCGTCTGGTAGTGACTGCAGGTGGCGGACGATGCGATGCACCTGTGGCAGTGCCGTGACACTCTTGATCAGCTACGCAGGGTGTATGCTACCACATGTGCAGACATGAAGGGAGAACCCTCATGTACTCAGCCTTCCTCAGTCTGCTCCAAAGGGCAAATTGCTGACCATCACAATGTCTTTACAGAAGCACACAAACCACCCGAGGAACTTTGGAATCCTCAGAAAGTGGTTGATAATGCAGGAAAGGACCACGATCCATGGATGTCGTGAAAGGGATCTTAGCACAGTGAGTCGATGCCGTGGTTACGGTAGGATAATGATAATGCGGGTACACCCCAACAGTTGACAGACAACTTCAGTGACAAGCAACTTCAGACTTCAGCACTAGTTGCGTGCAGCAAGACTTCGACATTCTAGCATGCACTGAGCTCAGCAGGGGGTTTACTGGACACATAAAAGGTGAGCCGAGTGAGACTTACAAGACATTAAACACTTACAGTGTGAGATGCGGTTAGAGATCGGATGTCAAAGGCCAGGCATCTTGCGCGCAGGGGCACCAGTGGATGAGGAGGAGGGAGACCTGCTGCACATCGCCTGGGAAGCGATCGTAGAACTTCGCGTTCTGCTGGAGCACACGGGTGAAGAGGGACCTGTAGGCATCGTGTGCTGAGCACGGCAGGGCGATCCCTGGCGGCAGGCCCCCCGTGAGCATGACCTCCGTGAGGCCTACAGCCATCGTTCGCCGCTTTTGACACAGTGGCGGATCCGAGTTTGGCCGAGGGACTTACAATACCGGGCCAAACGTCGATCCCTGGTGCGGCATTTGGCCGTGTGTCCGATGTGTGCTGTGACGCGTGATATCTAAATGACGGAGCACCATCAAGTGGTCTCCCTACGCAAGGGCGCGTCTGATGCGATCAAAGCTAGTCCTCAATCAATAGTTTGCCTCTCTTGAAGGACTTTCAATTGAGGCTTTCGGGGACGACACTTTCTTTCAAGTGCATCGTTCGGAGACAGACCAGAGCACATTCAGCTATGCAGCTCTCAGCACCCACTGGCAGTATCGGAACAGGTGTTTCCGCGAACCCCTGTGTGCGTCGCTGTTTCTGTGGGCAATCCATTCTTTTGCTGATGACGAATGTGGGACGTCAACCAAAGATGTTAAGCTGAGGGGTCATTTAGAACTGATGTATGCACGGTGGTGTTGTGCGCCAAGCCAACAGTGCGCATGCTGAACGAATTCAGGCAATACTGCTCCGTTTGAAGCTTCAGAAAAGTTGTCACTGTCGTGCGACGACCAAATTTGGACAGCGGATAGTAATGTCATGCTGACGACAACCGTGATAGGGCTTGCATTTGGTAAAGACTCGGAGACTTCACACTTTGGAAGTGGTGTACGGGGAGGCCCTAGAATCTCATATATAAAGTATATGAAGTATAGTATAGTATAGAAGTGAAAACTCTCGCAATCGGTCGAGTTGTGACCGTAGGGAAAGTCCAGCATTATCCTTAAGAAGACGTAATGTACGTGGAGAACCATTTGATCCTTTTAAAAGGGTTAAGGGGGTGTCTTGGACCTGTCGGCCTTGAAGAACCATTCCGCAGGTCGGTTCCTAAAGCTCAAGGCAGTTGACTGACTGACTGACTGACTGACTGACTGACTGACTGACCTCAAGAGGGGCATCAGGACACCACTGTGAGGGCACACGTTTCTGTGAGACTGGTCGGACTGGGCGCCTCGCCTTGGGGCTTCATGCTGAGGTAAGTCAGACAACAAAACCCTCCGAAGCTTTGCCCAAGCACCGCCATCTTGCCGCCACAGGATTCAGCCGGCACCAGGGCCGCACGCACCACCTCGCAATCCAGCACTATGCTGTCTGCCCTGTGTCAGACATTTGAACCGTGCCTCAGTGCAGTACGTCTCAGAGCAGCGCAAGCTCTGGCATTCTGGCTTGTGACGAATCTTGTGGGAAGTTTGCAGTTCGTACTAAAGGCTATTGCTCCTTTCGTGCCATGTACCTACGTCAAAAGTCTAGCAATAGGCAAATTGACTTTGGGTAGGTGTAAAGAAGAAAGTGTTCACTAGGAATTTGAGCTGAATCTGGGTTTTGACAGTCAACAATGAGTGAAGAACTCGAATCTAGAATCCAATGACAAAGGTAGGCCAAGTAGCCTTTCTTTGCCACTTGTTGGCTGGGTGCTTTGCGAGGTACACCTGCAGCTTTACAGATTCTTCGAGAAGATTCAAACTTGATGGGAAGGTAACCCTGGGATTGCCCAAGAGATGTGCTCAAGAAGAGCTCGGCTGCTGACTGCAGGATGGCATCCTTCTCAGAGACGAGTCGCCACGTAAAGAGCTTCGGTATTACGCATGTGCATGCAGCCAAGTCGAGGCAAGACACTACCGGAATGAAGTGAGATAGTCTGCCTGCTGCTGTGGTGTGCCACGTCTGCGCAGGTTGAGGGCGGAGATAGGAGCAGAGAGCCCCGTCCCTCGCTGGTCCATCAGTAGCACGCGGTAATGCGACACCGCGGCTTTGATCCAAGACTGTCCGGCATTAACAGGCCGGGGCCCCTCATGCCCAGGTCCGCCTGCGTCACAACAGTTGCAATTTCTCAGGTCTATCAAGAATACGTTTTACGTTTCGACGAAATGCAAGAAACATTCTGCAGACATAAGTCGTTGCAGTTGTTCGTTGCACATATTCTGCAAGACAATGCTGATTACATGGGTCTTACATGGCATACTTCAGCTGATAGGTAATGATCCGACAGACAAGAAAACATCCATGAAAACATAATTACGGCAACTTAACGCAAACTTCCATTGCGTACAATAGGGACAACCTTGCAGAAATAATAGTACAGGTCGATCTGCGGGCACTGGCCCATGTTGAACAACCTCTCTCACGAACACCTGCATGCAAACGGTGGATTGTGCCAAGGTGAAAGTTCTATCTTGCTTGACAAAAAATGTTGAGCACATGAACACAATGCGCCCAGAATAAAAGTGACCGGCTGACCGTCATGTATGATCGGCTTCAAGGCCGACTTTGTCAACAAATTAAGCAAGAGTGTGCTGTGATGCTGGCTTACCTCGACCTTCTCGTTGCAATCTTCTTTGCCGTGAATCAAAGGTACCTCAACGAAGTAGTCCTTCACATCCAAGCCGGGTACCGAAAAGGTATCTGCTTTACGGCAAATTTGGGGCGCATTGTTCGGAACGTCGACATGCATGTGTGCACTGTGGCCTCCAGCTGCAGGATTTCGTGCACGTTTCGTAGTGCTCGCCATCGATTGCGCTATTGCAGACGCAACTTTGAAGCCAAGTTGCATATCACCCCATTCAAGGTGGCGGTCTTGACCAGGTCCAGATCAGATCTGAGCCAGGATCTATGATAATAGAAATAAGCTAGCTCTTTGCACGAAATACTGAAGTCGCTGCAGAGCACTCGCTATATTGACAAACTGGCGGCTAGGATCCACTTTGGATCCAACGGAGCAGATGGATATTTCCTGAACATTGATATGATGCTGGCAGTGTATGATGCATCTGTATCATACAGATGGCAAAGTTTGTGGTCTTGATGCCAAGTCAGCATGTACGGGGCTTTGGCACTTCAGTGTGAGTTCTAGCCCTCGCATATTTGTAGCCTGCAAAATGTCGGTGAATATCGCGGGGACTTTACTCACAATCCGTGAGACAACTTTAAGCGACTGCGAGTGCAGCTGTATTCAATTGTGAGCGTAGGATATGTGTCGTGCCGGAAGAAACAGCATGCGAAGTCATTCCGGGCGAAGTTGCACTCGCGAACGTGCACCATACGTACCCCCACACTTGCGTCAAGCAGAGGGAGAACGATCACATGACAGTAATTCCGCGGCGTCAGATATCCTGAATCTTCCGACTCGCCTGGAGATGTTAGATATTGGGTATTGCCAGGCGTGTATCTCAAGCACAGCGTGCATTCTAGCCCTGAACCGATTTTT
The DNA here is from genome assembly GCA_032356305.1 of Prasiola linearis. Taxonomy (NCBI): domain Eukaryota; kingdom Viridiplantae; phylum Chlorophyta; class Trebouxiophyceae; order Prasiolales; family Prasiolaceae; genus Prasiola; species Prasiola linearis. Next base: position 6,854 of record JAULKR010079654.1, on the reverse strand, counting down.
GGCAAATCGCTCAGAAACGATCGCTCCGGAGGGTTCCCAGACTGCATTCCTGTTCTTGATCAATCGTGAACGCATGCCGCAGTTCACGATTGCAAGTGTGCGATCTCCATCTTAGGAACCTTGCAGCTTTGGGTGTTACGTATAGGTTACAGTATCCCTTCACGAAGATGCGGACTGGAATAGCTGCCCATTCTCAATATTGCCTGACTTGGCGGTAGATACACAACGATCGAATTGCAGTTGCACCCGAAAGCTCCTCCTTCCAGCAGACGATCCCGAGCTCGCCGAAGATCTACTGCAATGGTTCAAGGAGCAGGCAACCAAAGGCCAGCCTGAAATCTGGCCAAGGTAGCGGCAATATGTGGTGCACATGTGAATACCATGCCTATCTAGCCAGTCAATTATGAGGGCTTCGTAAGGTCCCATGGGCTCTGTTCTAGCAGATGCACTGTCAGCTTAGAAGCTTCGCTCAGTAAGACCTGCCGCAGAAGGTGGCATCGGTCGGCAGACCTCCTGCAGCTGAGCTCCGCATCACAGGTAAATAATCAGCTCTCGCAAAAACCTTGGACGGCAGAACTTGCATGGTGAAAAAGACTGACACAGCATCATCAGGATGATGAAAGGTCTTCAAGATATATGCTGTGTGTGACAGGGAGCAGGTTCTCAACGTCACTTGACGATTTATATGCCCGGCGGAGCACCTTCGGCTGATGTTTCAAAGAGAGCCAAAGACTTATGGAAAATTGCTCAGGACGTCGGAGGCAAATTTTGGGAGATGAGTCAAAACGAAATGCAGCAGCATGTTTTTCATAACACTGTTCCCCCAGAGCTTTTGGAGAGAGCGCAGCTAAGGTATACTTTGCCACAAAATTCTTCAAATGAACCAGAATGTATCAAAGCTTGCTAAATAATATTCGCTACACTTCTCGTGTGTTCAGGATGGAAGCGGCCGAGGTTGAAGCACTCATCAACAAGAGCGACCAAGCAGCTGTTCTTGATTCTCTGTCCAATTATCAGGATGTCATCTGGACTCGCCTGCCTGATGGTGAATACATACTGCCGACTGCCTGTCGAAAGGTAAGCTGCCTTGTGCACTACTAGCAGCGTAAATTTCGTTAATCACTGTCTGATTAATTGCTGGATCTGGATCTGATGGACGTTTTAAACTACAGGGGTTGGTAGAAGTCGTGCAAAAAATCGCTCAATTGCAACCGTCAGCAAAACAGCAACGCAGCCGGAAGTTTGGTCCCCTAGACAATTGCATCAGCAGAAATCGAAGTGCCTCAGTGCGAGATTCTCTCCGTGCAGCGCTGCAAACCGTATCCGAACATGGATGAAAGGTCCGAGGCAACAGCTTACTGAATGTCTTTTTAAAGACCTGTGTCATGTGGTGAACAAGAATGCCAAGTGTCCTGCCAGTGCTGCAGAGCAAACTACGATCACATTGTCAAAGGAATAGTTCGTCAAGCTTTCAGAGAACGACCCTACGGTAGCAGATGCTATGGCTACACAGCCCAGGTGCCATGTGGTGACGGTTGACCCAAACATAGCTGCCTTGAAGAAATACAGCAGCATCGCGTGGCTTGCTAGACCGCCTAGTACCAAACACGCAACTGAACCAGCCCAACTTTTCTGCTGGTTGTAGGGCAGTCGGTTGGTGGAACCAAAGGCGACACCGACCAGCTCAGCTGCACCATCTCCAATGCAAAGCACCACCAATGATGCAATGCCAGCTGGCTTGCTTCGCCACATGAGCAACGTCACAGCGATATGCATGACACCGTACAACAGTGGCCCTTGTAAGAGCTCCTGTCTTCTACCAGAGCGCTGCATGGAAACCAGGGGCATGTACTCTAATTGTCTCGAGTATAGTTGCGAATTTAGTTCAGGCAACCGTTTATGCAGACGTGCGAGCAAATGAGAGTTTTTGTCTTTCCTTCAGCTTTTGCTTAAATGTCATAGGGCCTCTCACCGTTGCTGCCGACAAAACTGCCGAATTTGTAACCACACCAGTGCCCACCAGAAATACTAGCAACGCCGAACATAAAGGGACCGTTGCACACACATACCGTGCCAAAGGAAGGTCTGGAAACGTAGGCCAAAAGAGGAGGTATACAATGCCCATACCTGATCAGACAACGACATGTTCTCAGTAAGTGACACGATATAAATGCGCAACCTTACAGCTGTAGACCCTTTTCTTCATTGTATATCGCTGTTTTACCACATTTAAGCAATTCTTGCCTCGACCAGGCACGGGGCTTACTCATGTGGATCGATTTTCTCGCAAAACGTTTGGGAATGAGGCCATGCCGTGAGGCTTGCGTGAGGAGCAAGAATTGCACTACAGAAACGAGTACACATGGCCACCAGGCACTGAGAATAGAAGGTTGTTGCTGCTGAAATGAAGCAAAAAACTGTCCATAACGTTGTCCCGATTCATGTTGGCCCTTGTAGGCTGACATGCAAGCTGCAGCCAGAACGAGCATGCTTTATGCAATTTTAGTAAAATTTAATGCGATCTTCTGCAGTTGAAGCTGACTGTTCCGCCTGGATGAGCAATTGGGATTCGCAGATCTGGGTAATCCGACATGCACTCTGCGGATACCTCTGAAAGATCTATATGCGATGCTACGATCAACACAGATATAATGCTCAGAATTTGGACAATTTTGAGCTTTGTGATGTACTTCTGGTCTCATGCGATATGTGATACACTTTCAGAGAACGATTATGCGACACGAGAGTCGCACCAAAGCTGAGGAATACCACTTGAAAAGCAGAAAGGGCTCTTAGCGTAGCTTCAAATAGCTACCATTCTGATTTCCTTCGCTCGCGGCACAATCTTCAGCTGTTCGGTGATTTAGCAGATCTGCAGCCACATGCATGAGCAAACTACATCTTCGAAAAGTTCATCTTCAACTCACTGCCCCAAATGCTATTGAACAATTCAAGCTTCGAGAATGTACAAGGCGCGCAGATTTGTAGACGCTGGAAAGCCCTTTGGAAGCATCATGCATTGAGAATCTCTCAGTGTACCGCGCAGCCAGGCTGTCAGCTGTCAACTTGAATGCGGAAAAGGACAGCTGGGTGAAAATTTAAGCGCAAGTTGAATTTTCTTTCGCGTTCGGCCGAACTCTCATTGTATCAAGTAAACCTTTCCCGAATCTATTTGACAGCATCAGATTTAAACGGCGACGAACCGTCATGACTTTGGCCTGCACGCATGCGAGCTAGCTTGATTTAGCGCTAAGTTCGCAGATATGGCTGCTCAAGGCTAGTTGGCTAGTTGCCATGGCGTAACCGCTATTACAAGCAATGCATTTTCAGACCTGTTGGCACAGCATTGCTTGACGAGCATGGCGTCCCCTCAGTCATCTGTCGCTGGCGCCAGTCCCTCTGGATCCAAAAGTTCCAGAAAACCTTTTGCACAACTCTACTCACCTAGAAACTTCACGGAAATTACGAGCAAATCTTTGCAAAAGGTCAGTTGAAGGCTTTTGTCGCATCTTCTACTGTTCCACATTGTTATTTGATGCCGAGGTTCCAGGAGCTCCTCGTTACTATGATCTTCAACCTCCATGTCCTCAACTTGTTATATGTGGCCTGCTTTACAGTCGTCGACCTCTGGATCGACACCGTCGAACAGCTGCTGATCGAGCATGCGTGGCTGGATCATCGCCACACGGTGCAACACTGTCAGCTCACGTCGCCGGCTCAGTACCGGCGCATGGCGAAGCTCGGGATGTGCGCGAACATCTTCACCAACCACATCTGGTACTGGGGCGATCAGCACCACGACGTGACCGTCGGCCCCGAACGCGCTCGACGCATGGAAGCGTGCCGAACCGCGGAGCGAGAAGGCGTGTCGTTCTCGATCCACAGCGACGCCAACGTCACTCCCCTCGGCCACCTCCACACCATGTGGTGTGCGGTGAACCGCGTGACGCCGTCGGGCCGCGTACTCGGCCCCGACGAACGGATCTCGGCGGAATCAGCGCTTCGCGCAGCGACGCTCGGCGCTGCCTACCAACTCCACCTGGATGCCGAGTTCGGTTCGATCGAGTGCGGGAAGGCTGCGGACTTCACGGTCCTCGACGATGACCCGTTGACCGTCGACCCGATGACGATCAAGGACATCGGCGTCTGGGGGACGGTGGTCGCCGGGCGGCCCTTCCCCGCCGCGAACTGATCAGACGCCGACGCAGATCGCGTACGCCCGCACGCTCCAACTCTCGCGAACGATCGAGCCGCGCTCCGCGGTCACCGTCCAGGTGTCGTTGGATGCGGGCGCACTCTCGGTGACGAACGGCGGCTCGAGGTTCCCGGTCGGTGTCGAATCGATCTCGAAGCCGCCGCCGACCACGAACTTGTCCGCCGGACACACGGCGGTGACGGTGCGACTCTTGGGGTTGCCCTCACTCGAGATCGGCCCTTCGACTCGGAGGTAGGAGAAGTTCGCACCGTCGCCGTCCGCGCCGGGCGGACCCTGGGGACCGACGGGCCCGACGGGTCCGGGAGCACCGTCGACTCCATCGGTACCGTTCTCACCATCGGCCCCGGCCGGGCCCTGCGGCCCGGGAGCACCGTCGGCTCCATCGGCGCCCGCCGGACCCTGCGGCCCGGGAGCACCGTCCTCACCAGCCGGACCCGGGGCGCCATCGGCGCCCGCCGGACCAGCCGGACCTCGTGGCCCGGGTGCACCGTCGTCCCCAGCCGGACCCGGCGCGCCGTCGACTCCAGCCGGACCCTGCGGGCCTTCGACTCCGGGTGGGCCCTGCGGGCCGGCGTCTCCTTCGGGCCCCTGCGGTCCAGCCGGACCAGGCGAACCGTCGACCCCATCAGCTCCTGCCGGCCCCTGCGCTCCGTCGACACCGTCGGCGCCTGCCGGACCGATCGGACCGATCGGGCCGACCGGGCCCTGCGGACCCGGGACGCTGTCGTCGCCGTCCTCGCCGGCCGGACCCTGCGGGCCGACGGGTCCGGGCGCACCGGGCAGGCCGCGAGAGCCTGCGGGCCCCTCGGGACCTGCTGGACCGCGAGCGCCGACCGCTCCGGTGGGGCCGGTCGGTCCTGCCGGCCCACGAGGGCCGGGCGCTCCATCCGATCCCGTCGCAGGCGAGTAGTAGGCCAGCACGTCGATGATCAGGTTCACGCTTCCGGCATCGTTGTACAGCGCGAACTGCCCACCGGTCGACAGCGCGATCACGCTGCCGTTCGACGTCACGCCGGCAGCCGACGTCGGGTTGAGCTGGGATGCTCCGGGTCGCGGGTCGCCTGCCGGATAGGCCGTCACGAACGTCCGCGGAGCCGTGACGTTCAACGCTGTCATGTTCACCGAGATGGCTGTGGTGCCACTCGGGATGTTGCAGGCCCCGTTCCTGCCGAACACCCCGACCACCACGGTCTGGCGAGCACCGATGGGCGCACGGATCGTGCCGAAGGCCGCACCCGGACGTGTGTCGATCAAGCGGCACGGAGCAATCGGTGTCACGTCGGATCTCACTTCCGGAGCCGCTCCGACGAGGCTCATGCCTCCGGAACCGAGCGTCACGGCCACCGCAGCGCCGATGGCGGCCCAGCCGCTTCGACCCGGCCGTCGACGGCGACGTCGCCTCCCGTCGCCCGCTTCCCCCGCGTTCGCTCCCCCAGAAGACGTCATGCGTCGAGTATCGCGGACTTGACCGTGCAGCTCGGAAATCATGAGGATTTCTTGACGCAACCGACATCTTGCCCACAGACAGTGCTTGCGCCAGCCCGCGACGTGTTGCTGAGCACCACGGTCGCGCTGGTCAAGCCGCCGAGGTCGAGCGCTCGTCGCGAGCGACGGTGACCCGGTGCATCATCCGCCGATGGTCGGCGTAGTCGCTCACGGCGTAGTGCTGCGTCGCACGGTTGTCCCAGATCGCCACCGTCCCGGGTTCCCAGCGGAGCCGGACGTGATGATCAGGTCGGTTCGTCAACGAGAACAGCGTCGACAGGATGCGGTGGCTCTCGGGTGCGCCGACGCCGATGATCCAGCGCGTGTTGGACTCGCTGACGTTCACGTACGGCCGCCCTGTCACCGGATGGTGGGAGATGATCGGCCAGACGGCCGAGCCGACGTTCGACAGCATCTCGTTCATCGCCTCGGTGCCGCCGGAGGCGAACGGACCGTTCCGGAATGCGCCGGGGTCATGCGTGGCGCACAGCGTCTCGAGGTCGCGCCGCAAGCCCGGGTCGAGCGAGTCGTGGACCGAGTACATGCTCGCCCACAGCGTGTCGCCGCCGACAGGTGGGAGCATCATCGCCTGCAGGATCGAGGCGAACGGCGGCTCGGGGGTGAAGGTCATGTCGCTGTGCCACTCTGCGGCGTCGGGCCGATCCCCCGGTTGCCAGTCGAGCACGACCACGTCGTCGGAGTCCGGGTGTGTCACGTAGGAATGGTGGCGTTCGCCCAGCTCACCGAAGCGTCGAGCGAACGCGGCGTGGTCCGCCGGTTCCAAGTACTGCGCCGGCAGGAAGAGGACCTGATGTTCGATGAGCGCCGCATACAGGCCATCGACGGCTCCGTCGTCGGCCTCGGCGAGCCGGACACCGCGGACGAAGGCTCCGAGCGCCGGCGTTGCACGCACCAACTCCATCATGGGGACCGAAGATACTGCACCGCCGAGCGGTCGATCCGCACAGTGTCGAAGACGCCGCGCACTCCGATCGCCTCGAGCCCCGAGACGCCGACTCCGGGGACCTCGGTCATCGACACGGTGGCCCCGACGACCTGCACCAGCGTGACAGCCGAGCGGTCACCGTGCCGTACCTCCACTACTCCTTTCAGGCGGACGAGACCGGCCGGCAGCTCGAACAGGTGAAAGCCA
>JAULKR010079543.1:0-10965 GCA_032356305.1 Prasiola linearis | reverse complement strand
TGTGTGTGTGTGTGTGTGTGTGTGTGTGTGTGTGTGTGTGTGTGTGTGTGTGTGTGTGTGTGTGTTTGTGTGTGTTGGGGGAGGAGATATAATGCCAGCATGTAGCACGCATATGGATATGGACTGTAGGACTGTTCTTCAACATGCAGTCAAAGAATGGTTGCTGACTCGAGTGGTTCTGGAAGCAGGTCACCATATGGAAGGCCTCCTCGCTTCTCGTGCTCTATGCTGTCTTCGTGGCTGTAGTTTGTGCAGCAGACTTCTTCCATCTGACCCGCCGGAAAGTCCCTTTCAGCGATGCTGGGTACGTCTGAGAACTGCGTTTTTCCGCTCATATGTCGCTCGCACCCTATCTCCAATTGAAGCCACCACTTCCTATATACACTGGCAACTTGCTTGATTTTACTTACGTAATCCCCATCTGAGATTGGCTTGCAATGGCTCATCACTGCAGCTGATACATTCATCATCGACCTCACCCGCGCAATGCCTTGCCCCAGTCTCGCAGGTGTCAGGCCGGGATGTGCAGTGCTTTTGTTTGAAAGGGGGGCTTCCATTGAGGAGCAGGGCCGTGATAGCGGAGAACGGAGACCTGGAAGAAGGACTACTGGATGCACAGGACTGGGTGAACGACAGCCCACGAGAGCTGACTTTCGTGCCTCCGGTGCTGGCCACCGGCAGCAGCTTCGGATACTCTGACGCTCAGGAGGCTCAGTCGACAGAGTCCGTCATCGAGTTGCAGCACGGCAAGCAAGACAGCCCGCGGCTTCGTGAACATGCAGGCCCATCGTCAGAACACGACACGCTGTCCCCTCCTGATACACAGTGCGGTCCTCCTAGTTCACACTGAATGTTGTCGTCAATCTGAACGTATCTAGCATATAATAAAGGTTGCGACGGTTTGGCTGTTACGATAATAAATCAGGCTAGCTTGATATGTTTCGAATGCTAACTGTTACAACTGAGCACAGCAGAGGGTGCTTCCTTATGACGTGAAGCCATACGTGTCACGCTTGAGTTGCTATCACTGATCGTTCACAGGACGGCTGCATCTCCGACACATACGTTGGTGCACACACTCCCTGCCAGGCGCGCCTCCTCTGTCGGAGGCCCAGCATTGGAGCAGCTGGCGACGTCGCAGGGTCCTTCCAGGCAGGGGAGCATCAGCTCAGGGGGAACCTCGCAGCAGCAGCAGCACCGCAGTCAAAGACCGCCCGGCAGACGGCTCAACCCAAGCGGGCGCTCTGATAGCGCCGCAGCAACCAGTGACATCAGCTACCATGAGATGGTTCAGATGCCAGCTTCGGAATACAGGTGGTCTTGGGCACACTGAACTCAGTACCATAGAACAATAAGCTTTATTATGTGTACCTATCTTCGCTTGTTTCTGTCACATTCGAGGTGGCCTCCTGCCTACATGCTTGATGCCCATTTGCTTCAGATAACGATTGGTGTAGCTAGTATAGCGACCGACTGCAAAGAGTGACTGCTTATTCAAGGGCTGGCATTGTGGAGCAGCCTCTGTCAGAAGGCATATACATGCAGCATGCAGTGAAGGGCCCCCTGATTGGCCGTTAATACATTTCAACATGAGTGACAGGAGGCGAGCTTGGGCAGCTCTGTCAGACAAGCCGAGCTTCCGTCGCCTCAATCTCGTCGGACAAGCAGGTACTGCAGGCTTTGGATGGGCATGCGCCCCTTCAACTCTTCTCATTCGTACTCCTCAGGAAGTCCTCGCTCGGTTTAACCTCGCCACAGTGTTGGCAGCTGGGCCTGCTTGCATGCAATCTTGAGGGCGGCCAAGAGATGTACTGCCTTGAGGCAGCTACGTGCCTGCCAGCTCGAGCTATTTCCTCATCTGCCTTGGTGTGCCTGCCGTGTGAAGTATAAAGGGGGGGTGTACAAAGGGGTGCATGGCTTCACTGTCTGCAGGCAGGAGGCAAACAAGCCATTTGAGTGCTGACTCACGAGCTTCCGTCGATAATGCTTTCCTTGACACTCCTGAGGTGTCAGCCGCAGTCGATGCTGCTAGCTCTCCTCCAGCCGCCGTGACTCGTGCCAATCGCCATTCAGAGCTTGGCCACGACGAGGGTGCTCTCAATCGCGGCCTTGAGGTGCCTGCAAGCCACAGCAACAGCAGCAGCAGCAGCAGCAATGCCTCCTCCGGAACTCGTGACGAATTCTTGCAGGTCTGGCGTCACCACACCGGCTGTTGTGTGTGCATTTTAAAACGGCTGACAGCTGTTTTGAGAGGGTTCTTGGGGCAAGCGAGAGTGTTCTCTATGTATGTGCAAGGGGTTTCCAATACAGTGCGCCATCATGGGAACAGCTCACATAGAAGCTGACAACTGTTCATCCTGTTTTGAGGGTTAGGTGATGGTGTGTCAAGTGCAACAGTCGCTTCTCACAGCACACTTTCAAGCACCTCGCTGCGATCGTCCATGTGATCAACATCAACAGCCAAGCACCAATTCTTGTCTATACACATACACATTTGGTCTGATAGCACACCTGCAGGAGCAGCAAGCTGAGACCACCGACAACTTTCAACAAGCAGTGGCGAGGCTGCTGGCCGCAGTGGCAGCCCTGGAGTGGCCTTTGACGATGCTTCGTCGGGCCACCATTCCTCTCCTCGAACAGGTGACCACATCATACATGTGCACTATGCACAGTATTTACTTCTATACAGTATAAATAGCTAGTTTGCTATATTACTTTTCATTTTATATGTAGAACTGTATACTGTAAACAGTTTATATGCTTGTGATAGTCGCTTCACTGTTGCCACAATTCCCCCCCCCCCCCCCCCCCCCCTTCCCTCCTTTCCCTCTAGTATAATTGCTGCACTTCCACGTGAATTTAGCGCTTTGTTGCCTTCTTTGTCTTCTGCTGAGGGCTCCGACAGCAGACATTCACCTGAGTGGCCTGTAGCCCGACCGCTTGCAGGAGAGCTATTCTCGACGATGGATGGTGGCAAGCATCGCTGGGTGCCCCATTGCCATAGCCATCTACTGGCAGAGCAGCTGGACCGCCACCGCTGCAGCTGCTGGGCTCGGCATCTTTGCTTCGTACGCGGCACATCATACAACGCGGGTGCTGCTGTTAAAAGCTACATCTGGCTAGGTTTAGATTCGATGGCGGCTGCTTTGCGCTGACGCCACTACCACTGTCCCCGCTGTATGACATCCTTCGATGTAAGACACCCTTCGGGCGAGTTAAGTTGTGAGGATGTTCTCAACAGCCTGTAGTGCTCCCAGAGTTTCCATACTAGACTATGCATTTGTCACTGCACTGTTGCTCTATTGTTTGGCGCTGGTGGTCGTTTGCACGTGGTGGTTGCTTTTCGCATCACTGTGTAGGGACAGCTATTGGTCCCCGCCCTTTTGGTCCTGAAGGCGAAGGCTGTGTGGTGGTGTCCAGGGGCCCGATCACGTGAAGAACCCTCCAGCATGGTCATGCGGAACGACGCTGCCGATCGGCGCGGTGATCGTTGCGCTTTGTGGCTTTGCAATGGCGTGCCTCTGGATCAATGCCTTTGCCAATGAATTGGTGCGTTTGTTTGCCTGCCCCAAACCCCCCAGTTTCTCATCGGGTACATTGCCAGACTTATGATTTCGAGGAACTCTCAAAGAAGCGAATGTAGCTGTGACTGCACTTTGGTTGAAGCAACCGTGTTCTCCATGCACAGTATGTTCACAAAGTTGCCACCGTTGACGGTTTGGGATGTTGGCCGGACAGGTCGGCCTATTGCAGTTGTTTGGCGTTTTGGCCCGAGTGCCCAATCTTCTTTTGGGCCTCACCATTATGGCCTGGGGAAACAGGTGAAACGGCGGTGCTATGGTGGCAGCGAGCACAATGAGGATGAACATGAAACGGCCTATTGTTCGTTCACTCATCATCTGTGTCGTGTAGCATGTCTCAGTGCCCATCCACGCTACTTCACATGAAGCTGTTCGTCTGTGCAGCGTTCCGGACCTCTTCACGGATGTGTCCATGGCTCGGACCGGTTTCGCCAACATGGCGGCCACAGCCTGCTTTGCTGGACCCTTATGTAATTTGTTGTGTGGTCTGGGACTGGGCTTCCTGCTATCGAGCCTCAGGTCAACGCATGCAGACACAGCAGTGGTGACAATCCTCTACATGTTCTGTTCCCTCTCATGCGTGTCTAGACAGCATCCCTTGCCATAGATGCTACTTATGCGGCGCTGTTAGCTATTGCATTGCCATCGTGTTGGCAAGGTCAATGACAAGTTTTGTGGAACATCATACCCTGTTTGCTGTCTTAGCCAAACGCCTCGCGACATATGTCCAATTAGCACATTCAATGCGCCTTGGTAGCATGTGATCGACTAACAACTGCGTGATTATTTGTCTTATATCCCGTGGTCAGGTACTGCCTTTCTCGATGGCTACTGATGCCATCATCATCGCCTTCAACTGCATTCTGATGCTGGTACTTGGTCTGATGAATGGGGGCCGCTTGCCAGCAAAAGCAGCAATGGCGCTGATGGCTTTGTACGGAGTTTACCTTACGATCACCCTTGCTGTGCATTTTCTGTATTGAAAGCATTCTTTATTGCGATAACTTCTTGTAGACGAACTTCTTGTAGTTGAACTATTCATCAGATGTACAACTTATTCAGAGCTGATGCTGAAAGGTTAATGACTTACATGGCTTACACGCTATGACATGTCCTGAAAAGTGTAGTAACTAATATTAACTATTACAAAATTGTGCACTTTGTATCTTAGATGACTTGTTGTAGACAAACAGTCGACATTCCTGCAGGAGCATATTGTTTATTCATAATAAGCAATACGATCAAGTTTGTAATGGGGAAATAATCTGTAGACTAGTCGATATATCCTTCTCTTGGCCAGTGCCAAATATTGTGGTGTGAACGCATCTGTAACGCCAAAAATCTCACAAATCGTCGACTTCACTTATGCCTCATTGAAGCTTTCACTGCATACTGCAAAGAAGAAAGCAAACTTCGACAGAGTTGAAGAGGCATACGTGTATATACAGGCAAAGAACTTGACGTGCAACTACTTGAGTACTCAGCATTGCCAGCAGCGGTACTCACTGTAACGCCCTAGATTTTTCAGCAGATAGCTCAGAGATGGTTGATCATACCTCCAGTAATACGGACGACGGTCTTTCAGAAATCTTACGTGCACGTGCCTTCGGTATACCATACAAGTACTGTCAGTAACATTAGTGACGGATAGCGGCCTATAAATTTCAGAATCGGTTTGAAGCGTTCAATAACCAGACTATATATATACTACTAGTATATAATTACTTGGAACCTAAAACATATAAGGTGATTAGAAAGTAGCTCACTTGAATGCACTGTGACCCAAATTCAGCAACTCATTCAGAGGCCAAACAACGTTGTTAATTGAAGCTGCCTTTGAGCAGGCAGGCATGCGCATCATACCGTCATGCCGCATATGGCATACCGTCAGCATACCATACCGTGTAGCGACAGCAGCAGCAGCAAACCCAGCATGACTGATATAGCCTTTCTGAGACAAGTACCTAGTGCAGCGACAGTGAACTCAGTTGCACGTACGTGTTTCTCTCCCAGCTTCGTCTCCAGTATCCAGCCGCTTAATACAGCAAATCCCAACTTTAATACTTTTTGCAGACCGGCTAAAGCTGGAAAAATTGGCCCAGATCTTTAGACAACGGATTCCCTACAGGGCAGCTACCGATATACGTATACCAGCACACAGCAAGTCATCAGCAGAAGAAACAAAGTGGCAGCAGTTGTACGACTCGTAGAGCTGATATCCTTAAGTGTTTTAGTTGCAATCCTGACTGAGTTACTTCGAGTTCTGATCAAATTCAGGTCGAGAACTTGAAATTGTCAACATATAACAGTAACTTAGTCTTGAAGACACTCTGTACTGTCACGTTTCTGAACAATCAATCAAAGTGCACTTTAGGAATATCCAATTGAACAATCTGAACTATAATCTGAAATGTTAATGATTAGAAGCGGATGACTAATACATGAAGACGGCTTCTATATCAAATTTTGAGGCAGCTCTTGCCTCAGGACTACTGATGAACAGAATCATGTTGGTAGGGTGACTTATATTTCATGAGGGGAAACCATATCATGTCAGACATGATGCAGGCATGGCCATGGAGCTTTCCGGAGCAATACATTGTTCTACATAACGATGACCACAGCCGATCACTTGAATCTGACATTCATCGCCTGAGGTAATAGCTGTTGCAAGAATCTAATGCGATTGACTCGATTTAAAAGCCACCATGAATTGATAGAGCTACAATGTAACAATTGCTTCCGATGTCAGGCCGACACGTGAGTCACATGGTGTGACAGCCATTGTTTGCCCGGGCCCGTCGATCGAAGCATCGCGCACCGAGCTTAAAATATTATGTTGAAGCTTACAACGTGTGTAACTTTGCAGTGTTGGTGGAGGACTTCGGTAGTCTTTCATCCAGGCTTACTATGCGCCAGCCATGATTTTGTCCAGCTGGCGGAGTGTGGTTATCATTTGATTGCCGTTGCGTCTGCCGAGTCGCTTCATCGTGTCTGCGGGCAATCATCGAATTTTCAATGTCGCTAGCTTGGATGCTGTCGGTCGGTCGCCTTAATATGTATTAGTTTTGATAAAGACTGATCTGAACGAAGCCGAGTTGCGATCGGCTCTCGCAAGGCTTCACTAGTAGCATTACATACGCATAATTTGCCTCTCATCGAAATCTGATGCACACAGCATGGAACAGAGCAAATTCTGTGCTGACATTGTCCTCCACAGTGATCACGGCGCTATTCTGTCTGGCAGCTTTTCTCGGTGCGAAAGAGCTGACAGCGATCATTTCCTCTTTCTCTGCTGTTTGCTGAAACCTTCAACGGGGTATGAAGCCTCATGGGTTGAGAGAAAGCTTCGGCATGCAGATACTCTGCACAAAGGCCGTGTGCACATTCGCGCCAATGTGAGCAGGATAGACAGCTTGCGTCAGGAACCTGCGATGGAATATTATTACAGCAGGCGAATCAAGCGAGAGGCAACTGACAGGGTTTGTGCTCAAACTCACTTCTGAATGCGCCTTCCAAGCGAGTAATCATCAAGCCGCAGTCATGGCAGGCGATCTCGTAGGGCATGCACATTACGCCCGCATGATTCAATCTGTCAATAAAATTTAGTGGCATTCACCGTTGTTCCGATCAGGTGCGGCTGGGTATTGACCTTGACATCGATTTACGTAGCGAATTCACCTGGCTTACGAAACAGTTATTTGTATTTGTGACCGTGGAATTTGAGACTGCCGCAAATCGCCTCAATCAAGCGGTGATTTGGAGTCATATTATTGAAGATCAGGTGATTCTGAAAGCGCCTCAGCGCTCAACGCCCAAAGTGATCTTTCACCGCATCCACCGATCGAGGCTTGCTGATCTGTACAACTAAGAGCTATAAGTATATTCGATCATGAGAGGCTGCAGTTGTGAGAAGTGCATATCAGACTCTGTCAGATTCTTTGCAATTTGAGGAGCTCTATCATTTTGAGCAGCTCTACACGACATGCATACGTTGCTGGATCTCAGGAACACGCAGCTTTGGAAGGTCGAAATTTAGACGAACTTTATCCCTACGTTCTCAACGACCAGGGCTTCGGGCTGAGAGGAAAGCCTTTCAAATTGATCGTATCATGGAACATCATGCCATATGTTGGTGCGCTCCACAGCATCCTAAAGAACATCGTCATCCGATTCTGCACCAACTGATGCTTGACCAATAACATGTGGTGACAGATCTTGGTAAAGCACTCTTCCTCTTTGGGAAGTGATGACGTGTGTGTTGTATCAGGTGCCTTACGAACACGATCAAGGACTTTCACGGGTGATAATTCTGTCGGATACCTTTCCAGAGGAACATTCGATTGTGACCTTGAAAAGGCTTGCTATTTCTTCGCCTCTGCTTGTCGTCAGGATGACTCTACTCAAAGAGCACATTTTGGTTTTAATGATTGAACGCCTACGGTCGAATGCCATAAATGAGATAACCTCGCCAAGATGCTGCAGGTTTCCGATTCCCGACCGACTACACGCCTAAACCACAGATGCGCAAAGTTGGCGAGCGCATTGATGCCACAGCGCATAAGGCAGCCGTTGCAGCCCAAACCGATGAGTCAGGCGAAGTGCTAGCATCTCATGACGAAGCGGGTCTCTTCGAGGGAGACGAGAACGCAGCAAGCGACCACCAGTATAAGGCTCAAGGTGCTCAGCTCTCAGCAGAGGACGGGGATAGTGAGGAAGACGCTGAGGCTGCCTACAACGAAGCAACATACGCTCGCCAACCAGCAAGTTCGGACGAACTTTGACGCGAAGATTGTCATCCGCACTCGGCAGCAGTGCTCTGAAGTGAGCAAGCAGCTGAGTAGCCTACGGAAATCGATGCTGCATGTGCACACGGCCAACAATCAGCTGTCCACTCTGGTGACCACTGCAAAAGAAGCAGCTCTGTGCCCCACTTGTTCAGTAGACACCGATGTGAACGATGTTGCTCAGCTCAGGCTCCAAAAGTGTGCTGTCCCGATTGTATCGAAGGTGTGAATGTCACCATTACGTTACATGACATCTGACGTAGGACAATTGCATCCAGCACGAAATGCTGCATCCCGGTCCAAAGAACTAATTTACTTCCGACAGTAGGTAGGTCCATTGTGATAGCCGAACTCGTATTGCACTCGACTAGCATCTCCTGATAAAAGTTTTTAGCAATTTTTCGGGAAATTTCGATATCGAAAGCAAGCGTTGCAACTTTCATAAACGACTTCTTTGCAGTCTCTGATTCTTATAGATTCCGCCATTCTTCTTATGCAGTCGACCGAGATTACTTGCCAGTACTTGCGATGAGCAGTCAGTGGTGATACAGGCACTAAATCACCGACCAGATGCGAAATAGTGGCTCATTTCCTGTGTAGCCTATAAGCTGATTAAAGTAATTAGTAGATCTTGTGTGGGTGCCAGCCGCACCAGCTCGTCAATACAAAAGCCGTGAACAGTAGATCAGCAAGACGTGAGCCGTTGCTGTAATGCCCTTGAGGATGACACATAGGTGTCTTGTCTGAGGAATGATAGTGGACCGCTACAGATGCAAAATTGTGCAAGAGGTGCAGGGTTTGCTTGAAGTCTTTTTGAGGACCCAACTGGGAATGAAATACACGCGATATCGATTGCCTTGCAGCCTCCTATGAGGAAGGGTCTAGGGTTTGAGCTCATTCGAATGTTGAATGAATTGATTGTGTTGTTATCTTTCGTTGCCATCTTTCAATTTCGGCTACTTTTAAATTTCTACGAGAGCCAGATCCTAAAGCTGATAATCTTTGCACTCTAGCACTCTTGCCCCTGGGATGCTATGCTGACTGCATGCAGCATCTTTTGGCAGGTTTTTTGTAGACTACTTGAAACTCTGCCGCATAATTCAGATTATTATATATCTTTATATAGATTTTACTTCGAGAATTGATCAACACGATGTGGCAGTTCACCATGATCAATTAGTAAGGCTTAACGTGACACATAATTCTAATTATGAATATTTGATAGATTGGACTACTATCAACATGAACAGTTCACATTACTAATGTGACATTAGTAGTTCTGGTCAACGAGTCGTACCGTACGACGAATTTCTCCAGGGCAGGTTTCAACTCATTCAATTTCGAACCCATCGACCTTCACTTTGCTATGTCAAGCGAGCTTCGATTAACATCTGTTTTTGCGAAGGAATTCTACTTCTGATTGTCTTCCAAAGCTAAAGGCTGATGCTACTCTGAGCACCCCGCCTTGCGCTTCTACAATTTACTCATGACGTGATGCTCTGACAGAGGATAGTGAGCCTTTTAGCATGATCCGTTGCGTTGAGAATTGCATTCGTCTGAATTCACGTGCAATCAATGGTCTGGGAAGCGTGCTGTCGCGGAGTTTTGTTGCTGCACGTCCTCCCGATCCGGAGACGTATACTCCGGGCGAGGGCCCTGGTGCTGACAGTATCATCATTCACAAGGCTGGGGCGGATCTGCTGCACGACTGCGTCTTGAACAAGGTTTGATAAATATCTAAGTCAGTGTTGTGCTCTTTCATTGTTCAGAGAGTTTACCGGCAAGAATAACTATTTTCCCAGAATGCGCCCACGATCAATGAATGCTGGTCAACTACTGTCACTTCTTTCGGCAGCGATGCCTTACTATTTGCGCTATTTGCGGTCCTAATAGGCTGCTTTATGATATGAATGAACAAACTCCTTCAATGGGCATGCAGGGTACTGCTTTCGAGAAACCTGAGCGGGACAGGTTGCGTTTAAGGGGCTTGCTGCCATGTAGAGTAATGAGCATGGAGGCGCAAATCGAGCGTTTGCAATCCGATTATTTCCAGGGAAGAGATTGGATAGACCTGAACGATCCGTCTGTTACCGCTGATCATGTACGGAAGTGGCGAGTGCTATCTGAGCTGAAGGTATGGCGCCACCTCAGTCAGGCCACCTGGTCTCCGATCTAGACCGACGTTGTACTCTTTCAAGAGCTTTGAAGCCCCATCGGTTGATGTCGCAACTTCATTGCGATAGGACAGGAACGAGACACTCTTCTACAAGCTGCTGCTGGATAACTTCACTGATATTGCGCCCATTGTATATACTCCAACGGTCGGCTGGGCATGCCTCAACTACCACCACATGTACAGGAGACCACGCGGCATGTTCTTCGGTTTGAAGGATCGTGGTGACATGGTGAGTTATCGGGTTGGCGAAAGTCAGTCTGTTGTGTTACAGGCCCAAGAGCTCAGCATTCTTGCTTGTGTGATCTGAGAGTGGTGGGGCTTGGAGTGGGGTGAACTTTGTGCCCTATGCGTGTGTGTGTGTGTGTGTGTGTGTGTGTGTGTGTGTGTGTGTGTGTGTGTGTGTGTGTGTGTGTGTGTGTGT
>JAULKR010079432.1:0-10965 GCA_032356305.1 Prasiola linearis | reverse complement strand
TCACCCATCTTCGGTGTTGACCGACCCTAGATTGGCCCTTGCGGCCAGATGTGGGTAATAAAATCTCTCTCTCTCTGACACTTGTGTACGATTGCGCTTTACTAAACTTGAAATAATTCTTTGTTGGAAATAGTTCCACAAATGTAGATCTAAAACTACTAATTTTTCTACATTAGTGTTTGCCTTGCTGCAGCACATGTGCACATTCAAAGCATTACGTCAGCTGTGGGCAAGTTTTCGAGGGCTTCAAGAGCCTCCAATTGGACTTGCAAGTTGACATGCACGTTGATGTCATGGCCCAGTTTTGCCAAACAACGTTTGATGGACTCCAACTCCACTCCAGAACTAGATCGGTACCTAGATGTAGATCGGGTTAAAGGTTCGCCAAATGGGTCGGGTTATGTATCAATTAGACATAGACTAGTAGACCTACTAGGTAGTAGTACTTCCTAATAGGCTGGTCGGACCATTCAATGTCCATCCAAGTTGACACTGACAGTGCACTCAGTGTTTGGCTAACACGTGGATCTCTGGCCGAAACAAAGTTACTGATCAGTATGAAATGCTTTATATCATTTACATGTATACCATGCCAAATTAACCCACAGTAGTGCTGGCAGTGCTAAACGCTTACCAAGCACTGCTTAGTATGGCATACATTGCATGCATTCACGCAACATATTGACAATCTGTACAACTTTAACAAAGTGTCACGAACCGTCGGATGGCCTCAACGGTCAACAATATACTGTATGCTATTCGTAGTAATATCTCTCCCCTGCCGTTTGTGGCCGACGGTGGCCAACCACTGGTAGCCCAATTCGGCGGCCGCGGCAGCTCGACATGTCTATTACTGGATGGAATTCATGCACATTGCGGACCTTAAGGCCTTCGAAGCAGACTGTGATCGGATCAGGTGCTCATTATGAGTTATCGAATCTTTATGATGTATGCATATATATATATATACCTTCAACATTCAAGTCAAGTAACTTGTAGCACTTCAAGCCAGACCTCATTCATTGCAACGCTCTATTGAGCATGCACTCCTACGATATGCCAGAAAGAACGTGTAGCAGCCTAATTCGCAATTGCTTGCAGGGAGGGAAGGGAGTTACTCGCCGTACTCGGAGAACGGACGCTGCAATGACGTCCGACCGCTACGGCCAAATAATTCAAATCGTTCAAATATGTTTTCAAAACCCAATATGGGTCGCGGAAATTAAGAGCTTCAAGTTGCTATGAACATCACAGCATTTGTAATTGGGCTGTGATCAATTGAGCAATTGCTTGCAAACTAACAAACAAAATACGCGACGTAAGAAAGTACTTGTCAGACTGCAGATCCAGCCAAAATATTACATTGTACAAGGCCAATATCGTTCCTTGCACGAATGCGCTAGTGACGTTTCTTACATGTGATACCTCTGCGGAAGCCTTTCAAAACACCGAAACCAAACACTCCCACGTCCTTCGAGACAACCAAACGACTAGTGAGCTTCTTCCTTTCTGCCATGCCGTCAAAATCCAGTGCCAGCCGCTTACAAGCCCAGGAGACGCCTTCGTCGAACGCTTCTTCAAAGGCAGCCGTCCGTTGTGGGTACGGAAACGGGGCCTGGTCCCACACTATGGTCTCCAGCGACCATTCTCCGGCTATGAGAGGTCAGTGCGTCTTCGAGGCTTTCCAGCAGCTTCATGCGTGTCTTCTCAAGGAAACGGATGTCAGCTGGTGCCAGCCTTGCCCACCCGCCTCTGATCGAAGGATCATCGGTCCTGCAAGAGGGAGAGAGAGTGAGAGATAAATTAAATCCCCGACATCTGGTCGCAAGGGCCGACCTAGGGTCTGTCAACACCAAGCATGGGTGACCGCCGAAAATAGAAGTACAAAAGTACGAAATACATAAGTACAAAATTGTATGATCACCCACACACAGCAATGGCTATTAACACGGTGAACATAATATTTGCAAGAGCATATATATACATATATATGGACGTCTTATGACATCTGGTGGTGGTAACCGTACGTCAGAGCATGCTGTCTGACAACGTCAGTGGGTGCTGTCTGACAGCCAACTGGCACGACTTGCTGATCAGATGGCATTGAATGGCTGCTACACAGCAGCTGCTTCCATCTCAGAACAATGATGAAGAAAGCTACGATGCAGCGACACAGTGGCAACGCCAGCGGCTGATTAGAGGAATTAAATATTGACAATGGTGAAAGCTCTTCCGGGACTTGGTCAGAACCATAGAGGCAAATGCTTCTTGAACTTTCACATTGGCATCGTGACGTATGCAAGCTAGGGATGCACGGATAAATGAAGCGGGGATATAGTCGTATGTTAGCTTTGGTATTTTTGTATTTTTAAATGTTTCTGTATTGGCTGTGACACACTCTGCATAAGATAGCGACACAAAAGGACTGTGCACAACTGGGGCAAAGATGATGAAATGAGAATTTTGCCAGATGTAAGGGAGAATTCTCACTCCCTTAAAGTCGGCAGGCAATTGGCGAGCAATCCGCCACTTTTCTCATAGCTGTCCTTTAAATCGAAGCGGGCAGAAACCCCAAAGATTTTTATGACGAGCTGCATCGAATCCTGCTCTAGTCCCCATTCCATGAATCTTTGTGCAGCTGTTTCAAGCCCATCACAGTTGTATTTGTCATGGCAGTACAACACATCCTCCAAGTTGTCCACATCCACTGAAAATGCGAGACCTCCTGCAGTCCAACTCAGATTATTATTCATTTTGCAGCCAGGGAGCCTTATCTGCGATGGAAAGGTAAGGGCAGCAAGCACACCTTTAGCACAAATGGCTTCAGTACCTGAAGACATAGCAAGAAAAGACTTTCCTTTGGTGACGCACCATACGCGATATCCAGCAGTGGAGCAAAACACTTGACACTTTCATCAGTCAGAGGCACTCTACATCTCTTTCCCTCCTCATAATGGCCTCAAGTAGCAGGCTCCTGCAGCAACCGAAGAATTGGACAGCAATCAGCACAAGCAGATTCGCGAAAAGCTCGAATTCATGACCTGACTTTTAAAGCACGGCTTACTAATGCACACGCGCTGCATGTTGGTAATAGCTCGTCAAGCTTTCGGACTGAGGTAGGTTGTGAACAAAAAGCGTTGTGATCACCTCAGCTGTTGACTAACTTCAGCGAGCTTTGCTTGCTGACAAGGAATCTCAGCATCCGCGAGAACTATAACACAGTCCTGAAAAGGCAGCATCACCTCCAGCTGATGGCGACTTTCTGGTAGGATTGGAAGTTCGCTCAATTGCAAGTGACGCGGTGCACAGCAGCTCTCGACTTCCGAATGATAGGTGGCGTTGCTGGTAGGCATATCAACTGGACGGCTCATCGTCACTTGCAGCACGGTCGCAAAGTTTAACAAAAGATTGCAACTTATTGTGCATTTGTCTCTGGCACCGTGGCCACGCGGAGTCAGGAGGACAGGGTTCTCAACCGTCTGCTGGCTTCAACTGATTAACAACAGCTTTGTCCTCTCAGTACCCTCTGATACACCGGGCAGGTCTTACTGCAAAGAATTACCCAGATATCATCACTGCTTGTAGCAATCTGGTGCGCATGGCCTTGATGGCAGCACTCTGCGAATACTGGGAGGCTAGTATCCGATCAGTTGATTAATTCACCTGTGCACCTGACAACAGGCTAGCACCATAGCCTCTCCAAGTCATCAGAGAGCATAAACCAATGATATAGGACATATGATCTGCATTGCTGCGTCCAACTCGGACGGTTGCGGCTCACGCCAATTGCACCCTCTCATACTTGAAGCTTGCAGCATACTCCTTGCTGCCGACTGCAATGCTATCTTGAAGACCTCATCTTGCTAAATGCAAGAAGAAAAAGGTCACTGCGCCTAGAGACCATAGTATCGCTTCAGACGATACAACAGCCATGCGGAACAGCACTCATCGCAAATCGTATACGTATGATACTGTTCGACTCAGCTGATATCAGAGCAAACATCAATTCTCATCAATTGGAAGGTCAACTACTGTGGTAATGAAAGCTGTCACACTGCTTTACGGAGGACCGTTTTCCCGGAATACAATTCCGATTGGCTGACAACATCTTGGCATAATCGTAGCAACATTGGCAAAAGTAGTGATCACATGAATGAGCTTTTTTTAAGGTGGCTCTAGGCTTTGACGTTCACTTATTTCACATATGAAAGTTCGGGACTGAAGGGAAGCCTGGAAAGAGGGAGGCCTCCCTTGGGAGGAAAAGAGGGAGCTGAAAATTCAAAGCACTTGCACGTAGAACTTTGAAGCCACGGTACTACAATGACTCCATTAGTAACGAAAATGTGGATTGAGGGGTATCACACCTTCATGATGATCCCTTGAAGTAACCGGTATATATTATCATGCTTGGAGTCTACTGGCCCTCTGTACATAGTTCTCAGCAGTACAAGCCTTCGACTTCATTGCATGACGAAACTCTACGTCGAGGTCCGACCGTGAGTCATTATGATGTCAATGATGGCATGATGTCAATGGTGCACACCTGGCGAGATTTGCACATACTCTCTCTATGTGGCCTTCATAAATATTGCATTGATCACCATGCACCACCTTGGTAGTAACCACAGGTCGTTCGCATTGTCGCAAGCCTTTGTGGGGCATACTCATCAGTCAACCGCAGCTCGATTACCTCAACCAGGTTTATGATCTCAACCAGTTCAATTAGCTTAATCAGTGCAATTGGCTTCTCTGACTCGATTTCGACCAAACAACCTTGATAGCAACACATATGTATTGCAGCAGATGCCTCTCCTTCAAAACATGCAAGCTGTAGAGCTGGACTAAAAAACATGTTGGCCATGCTACTGCCGGATCTCAAGCATCTGCGCCAGATGAATGCCTCGAAAGATTTGTTGGACTGCTGCAGCCCCGAACAGTCAGAACAGCCTCTAGGTGGCGGCAGAAATGGTCTTTGTGAACAATCTACTCACACATACCGTACTTGAACCTCTTGACCCTTTCCTCCCTGTCCTCTAAATTATTGGTAAGGCTCAGGCGTTCAGGCATATACTTGAAGTGAGTTGCCAGCCGCTGACAGGCAGTTTGAACTCCTCTTTCGTAGTCAGCCCTCCGTTGTGGCAGTTGAAAGGGATTGTGGTCCCCAACAATGCTTTCCATGAGCGGAGAGGTGAGCAGCGGCATGGAAGCTTCCTCTAGGCTTTCCAGCAGGTGGAAACGACGATTGTAGACCGCAGTTCTATCCGCGGGTGCCAAATTCGCCCAGCCATCCTTCACTGAGGTACTATCAGTCCTGCAAGATTGCACTGAAAAACATCAAGGACCCCTGTGGTGGCAACTTTAGATGTGTCTCATGCCGTCAGATAGCGTGCTGCTTTTGGCTGACATACGGCAGCCAATGCCGGCATGCCTGTTCAAGAGGTTGCTCAAAAGCTATATATATTTAGATACCTGCATACATAGACGTCATCCTGCTGGCATGGGATGGGCCACTGGAGCTGAAGAGTCTGGAATCAATGGTCCAGATGGCACAAAAGCAGGGCTACAGCTGAAAGATCACCCTTTTCAAGATGTAGTAGGCATCGTGATGACTGAATATGTGCACTGCACGCGATTTGCGTGGCCCGCAATTTTGTCACCTTCAGAGGGGAACATGCTGCAGAAGCAAAACTCACTTGGTTATATTTGGCACGCTTTTGGCGAGGATTCTGCTGCAATTCTGATACGTGTCCTGGAACTTGTCCTGGAAGAGCGCAGAAACTCTGAAAATCTCCAGCACAATTTGCATGGAATCGTGTTTCTGCCCCCAGTCAATGTAGCTCCTGGCAGCTTTTTCGAGTTCTTCGCAATCAAACTTGTCGTGGCAGTACAGAACATTCTCCAAATTGCCTACGTCCACTGAAAACGCCAGACCTCCTGTAGCCCATTACATCAGTAATTTTCCCATTACACGAACTCGTGAAGCCTTCTCTGCATTTTCAAAGCGCATGCATGTTTGTAGAAAGCGCATACACGTACAGAGTGGCACCATCAGGTTGTGGCAGCTTGACACATAACTCATTTCTGTAAAAGTTGTAATTTCAAAGTGGTGTAAAGTTTGTTACCATAGGCCAGGTTCAAGATTGGAGCAACACGTTGAACTGACTCATCACGCATCCGAACTCGACACTCCTTCGTCCCAAAGTCAGCATCAAGCAAATAATTTCTGCGCCAGTAGGAAAGGTCAGCAGATGACTCCATCAAGCCAATCAGCTTGTAACCCTGAGTGGAAGAGCAGTGGGCAGCTGGCCTGAAGATGGAAGCAGGTCTAAAAAGTACTCAAGAGCTGGCACTGCAAGGTGAGGTATCAGGCTGTGAAGGGATGTGTCTAAAGCGTTTCATGATGATAAGGGTTATGTTCACCTCAAAAATTGACTGACTTCAGCGAGCTTTCCTCGCTGGCATGGAATCTCGGCATCCGCGAGCTCCAGTACACAGTCATGGAAAGGCATCATTACCTCCAACTGCTTACGACTTTCTGACAAAAGTGGAAGTTCGTGTAAAGGTATTTGACGCGGCGGTGATTTCTGTGCGGAACTACTGTCGTCTTCTGGTGCACATTCTCCACCTGGAGAGGGAGCATCGCTGGCTGGCGGTGCCTCCGGATGGCTCATTGATCAAGTGAATTGATGACCGTGCCTGCATCGAGGCAAAATGATAAGGAGTGTTCATCAAAGGTCCGCCTTCACCAGCTGACATGGCAACTTCCACCGCAATCTCAATTTGATTTGGTAGACCGGGCTGTACGCACGGCTAGTGTGCACCCACTCAAAATTATAACGTGCTAACAATTAGCCTAGCTTCTGCAAGGTCAAATCGTAGTCATCGCGAGGTCTGCAGAATGCTGTACACCTGACAACTAACAAATTGTGCTTGCAGAAATGGCCATCCAGTAATTGGATGCTTCCTGTTTCACCTGTTAGTAAGAAGTGCGCATTGACGACAGTAGCGCAAGCTCCTTATATAAGCATCGTGTCCCGGAAAAGGCCTGCGGAATCTGAATCATGACTTCTTGCAGGCTTGTAGTTTATTTAGTTCGGTGAGGGCGTCGAAATTTTACAATGTTACGAGCGTGAGTGCAGACCCAGCACAGCTCTGCAGAGCTCATCAAGCCTGCTTGATAAGTCGTACATGCCAACGAGGCGAGACACGTGGAAACATCTTGAGATCTTACAGGGCTCTGAGAACCCTAAGGCCTTGCAGGTCTGTAAATAAAAATTCTGATCAGCTGTCAACTATTGGGCATATATGTGACAACGAACATTGCAAATGCTCAAAAAATATTGAGTTAGCGCCTTTTCTGATATGTTGTAGCTTATGTAATTTTTAATAGTAGTAATTGTAGCCCTCTGAACTTGAAAGCGTCATAAGCTGCTATCATCATTAAAGCGTTCTGTTGCGGAGCATATAGGCGAAGAGGCTCTAATGCCCTGCCAGACAAGCAGTGCATTTACACTTGAATATTCAGGTGTTGCAACAGCTGCAAAGCCTGGGCCTGAAATATTTCAGTCTGAGTAAAGATTGACAAGAACATTAGATCAATTTTACAACAGTTGCCTAGGGTGGATACACAACTGTATAGATGTGTGTGTGCAAACACACGAACACACACACACACACACACACACACACACACACACACACACACACACACACCAGGTGCATGTCGCAGTGAATAGCTGTGTAGCAACGTGTGTAGTTAATGCTCCGACGGTTTGTTAGCGATGGTGAGAAAGCATTCTTCGGGTCACGAAGTCGCTATTTATAGTTGCTTGTTACAGTAAGTTGTATCTCTCGTTGACAAGCCAATTGTAAGTGCGACCAGTGGGTGACGATAGAACCAGATGCCAGGATTGCCTACATGACAATGCCCACGAAGGACCGGCTAAGGTGTAGGTTTCCTTGGCCCAAAATAAGCCAATCAGAGTCGTCAGCACATGATCAGAACAGCTGTTCGATGCAAAGTAAGTCTTTCCACTGTGTAAAGGCTGCCATACCGTACTTGTCAACTGGAAGCTAGAGCTGTTGTTTGAAGCTGAATCCTTATGCAAAAAAATGCAGTTACGATGATTTGATATCATCCGTAACTGATGGGCATTGCGGATATGCTTGTGCCAGTTTGGTGTGTTGAGCACTACTATCGATCAATCGCCCATGAACGGGGCATTTGCCTGCTAAGTGCATGAGAGAAGGTACAAGGACGCACGCAGGATTACTGAAGAACGACATGTCTGCACTGGGGCACTGCATCGAAGGGCTTTTGGTTGATACAACGTGGGGAGCTGACGTTTCCCTTAGAGGTCCCTCTCCATCGATCTCTGACTCGGAGTCGTAACAGCATCAAGTACGTTGCCGCTTTGCACACAGCCCGTACCTGAATTCTAAAGTACCTTCCTTGTCAACCAGGCAATTGAGGAGTCTCCTTCGTTCGACCATCTTCGACCAATGTGCTGCCACTTCCACACAGGCATGTTCGATCCCTCGATCGACGTCAGATACCTGCTGCTGAATATGAAGGCGGGGTAGGGGTTTGAGGGTTCCCTCCACGACGCTTCGCAGATTCGCAGCATTGAAGTTGAGCTCGGTGGCATCCACGAGGCTTTCCAGCATATTCAAACGACATCTCTCGACGTAGTAGCGATCGAACCGTGACAGCTCAGACCAGCTAGCTTGGATGAGCGGGTTACTGCTCCTGCAGGCATGCAAGCTGAAAATCAAAGACGTCCTGTGGTTGGTGGAAACCATACAGTCCCTGCTGCGACAGCATTGGCTGCACAGCAGCAGCGGTTAACTTCCCGTAAACTGGATTACGAAGGCCTGATGAAGGCCACCAGGCACAGCAGCAGAAGTTTGAATTGTGCCATTGACAAGGGAGGCTTGAAGTAATCCGGCTTGAAGCAATCCAGGTTATTGAACATACTTTCCTCGCCTACTTCTGAGCACTGAGCTACAAGTGAATGAGTGGACATAATATGAAAAACTGTACAGTACTCAAATACTGTGCAACCCTCACTACTCAGAAGACATCAGCTTTGAATCACAAGCTACTCATCAAGCTTGACACCATGTCAGACATATTAGCGAACTGCAGAGGTGCATTCCAGAAGTAGAGCAACACTTACTTCTCTATTAACGGAAGGCATCTCGCGAGGATTCTGCCACAGTTCTCATAGCTGTTCGTCAACCTGAAACGGAAACGCGCTGCGACCCTGAAAATCATGATGACCACGTCCAGCGCATCCTGCTTCTGCCCCCATTTGATGTACTCCATGGCCGCTTTATTAAGTGCCGAGCAGTCATACTTATCGTGGCAATACAAAACATCCTCCAGGTTGTCGATGTCCACTGAAAATGCAAAACCTCCTGCGGTCAACAATGTAGCTTCTCATTGCACATGTCCGAAGTCTCGTGTCTGCTTAGCAAAAGGCCGGGGATGCATGCACAATGCTGCACGACCAGTTCCAATGCAGCTTCTACAAGCAACGTATTCGATTTTCAAACGTACCATAGGCTAGATTAAGTAATGGTGCAACATTCGTAACACAATCCCCCAGCATGGGCACTCGACACTCCACTCCTTGAGGGGCATCGAGCAGCGCCGATCTGCAAGGCATCGACCTCAATACGGTAGCGTAGACCGATTTGCACAGACGTAAAGAGCAATTAATGGTTTGATGTCTTTGATCTCAGCTGCCGCAGAGTCCACCTCGTCGACAATCTTTGAACCCTCGAATAAACTGCACTAGGACGTACTCATGAATGAGAATGCCTTGTAGACGCGCTCGCGCTGGATGGTCGCAGAGAGCCAAATTTCCAGACTGGAAGGCTCGCCGATAACCTTTGGCTACCTGAGTACTTGACTAAATTCAGCCAGTTTCGCTCGCTGACACGGAATCTCTGCATCCTCGAGTACCAAGACACAGTCCCGAAAGGGCTGCATTTGCTCCAATCGATAACGCGCCTCCTTCAAGAGCGGGAGGTCTTTCATGCGCGGAAGATTCAGTGCTAGCTGCAGATTCTGAGCGCGGTTGCTGCTAGCTTCTGACTGAGAGATGGCATTGCAGGAAGGCGCTGTGCCTGGGTCACACATTCAATGTGAGAAGTTGATGCGAGAAGTCGAAAAATGGGGTAGCTCAGTCGCAACTAATGAGGCTCTGAACGGTTTCGCAAAGCACTTCACCTCGGAAGCGTATGAATTAAATTGTCGAGAATGCATGGGTGACCTACATCATGCTAACCCAAGCTTGATTACTAATCAACGATTAGGGCTAGGGTTTTACGCAGTGCGCAGGGTAAAGTAGCGCAACTCGATCGCTGTGACGGCGAATAAAATTAGGGGTTTTCTTTCCTTAAAAGCCCTTCAAGTTGAAAGCTGAAAGTCTTCTGCGTACTGGCACCAGCTGGCAAATGGTGTTTGTCATGTAGGCCTCCTAGAAAACTTTTGCTTGGAGCTAAACATTTTTTAACACCGGCACCTTGAAGAGACATCGATGTCAGTATCATATAGGTTGTATCACCGAGATGTCACATGTGCGTAGCACGTCACAACCATCATCTCATCTGCACAGAGCTCCAGACTCTGTTTCGGAAACATATATGCAAAGAACCGTTCGGTATTAACCTGTACGTACTACGTATAGTAGTACGCACGTATACGGTTTACAAGCTACATATATGCAAGATCGCGTTCGACTAAAACTTCAATTGTTGTATTATATATGGCACATTACGCCGTGAACAAGCCAGACAGACGAGGGTCTCATGCATAGGAAACCCCCTTTTAGTGTGATATACTTAATTATGTTTCTATAATCTTTCCAATGAATTAACACGTGCGTGTGTGTGTGTGTGTGTGTGTGTGTGTGTGTGTGTGTGTGTGTGTGTGTGTGTGTGTGTGTGTGTGTGTGT
>JAULKR010079321.1:0-10970 GCA_032356305.1 Prasiola linearis | reverse complement strand
GTGGCGATGCCGTTGAAGACCGTCGGTGTGCCATCGTCGGGAAAGATGATCTCCGTTCCCTTGACGGGGTCGCCGAGGGTGGTCCAGGTGAAGGCGCCGGTGCCGGCAGCGGGGTAGTCCTGCGCGGTACTCGGTAGCGTGAGCGAGTAGGCGAGCAGAACGAGGAGCGAGGCGCGGAGCATGGCGAGAGATGTCTGAACAGTGGAGTACGGCAAACCCGCCCCGATGCGTGAGCACCGGGGCGGGCAGAACGCCGTCGCGGGGGGGTAGCGCATGCGCGTCCAGCGGACCGCATCGGTCGAGACAGCGCCGGTGGCCGACGTCGTCCGCGCGGTCACCACGTAGACGCCCGGCGCGAGCCGCGCGCCGTCGAGGTCGAACGTGTGCTCGCCCTCGCCGATGGCGCCCTCGTGGAGCACGGTTACCCGGCGGCCGAGTGCGTCGAACAGGGCCACGTCGGCGTCGTGTCCTGCGAGAACGTCGAGCGGCACGCGCACGGCGCTCCCCGCCGAGAGAGTCGGCGCGAGCGTGAGACTCAGTGCGGCCGAGGCGCATGCCGAAGTGTCATTCTGAGCGTGTGAATGGACGCGCCGCGCCGAGCCCGCAGGTTGCCCACCGTCTCCCCAAGACCCCTGGCACCATGTCTCTCGCTCAGTTGCTCCGCGCAACCGTCACCGTCGCCCTGCTGGGCGCCCTCGCCGTGGCCGCGTGGCTCGGCCTCCGACACCTCGCCGCCGACGGCGTCAGTTCCATCGACGCATTCGTCGTCGGCATCTCGGCCTTCGTGACGGCCGTGCTCGTCGCGTTCTCGAAGGCGTAGGCGCGGCCCGGCGCCCCGAGCGGCCGGGGTGGAACCGAAGGGGCGGGTAGTTGTTGCGACGATCAAACTCCCTCTGGCCGCCCATGTCTACAGCTGTCACCGTCGTCCGCGTCCTTCTCGGGCTGATGCTCCTCGTCCTAGGCCTCAACGGCTTCCTGGAGTTCATTCCCCAGCCGGCGCCGCCGTCGGCGGGCGGCGAGTTCCTCGGCGCGCTCGTGGCCGGCAACGTGCTGCCGCTGGTGAAAGCCTTCGAGGTGGTCATCGGCGCGCTGCTGCTGGCGGGCCGCTTCGTGCCGCTGGCGCTGGTGATGCTGGTGCCCATCGCGGTCGGCATCGTGCTCTACCACGTCACGTACGACGTGGCCGGCGGGGCGGGGGCCTACGTGGTCGCGGCCATGCTGATCTTCCTGCTGTGGGCCTACCGCGGCGTGCTGAGGCCGCTGCTGGTACAAAACGCGACGCCCTTCGTGCGGGCCTGACACCAGCCGCGACTGGACAGGGCGATCCGGCAGGGACCGTGTCTGAATTCATCGGACGATCTGGTGCAGGTCTCTACCTTCGCGCCCCGTTCCCGACTGCCCGGCGCAGATCTCTATGTCACGTCGTGCCCTGTTCGTCTTCTCCCTTTGCCTCGCCGCTACGACAGTCGTGGCGCAGCCGACGTCCGGCACCGGCAGTTTTCACGCCGTGAGTCTGGGGCCGGAAGGCGGGCCACTCAGCGCCTACGCGAAGCTCGTAGAGGTCGCAGACGCGGGCGTCTACGCGAGCGGCGGCGTGCTCCTCACAGACGAGGGGGAGTTCGACGTGAGCGTGAAGCGCTGGACCGGTGATGGGTGGGCCGGGGTGGGAGACCTGCGCGGCGAGGTGGTCGCCCTCGAGTCCGCCCCAGACGGAACGCTTTACGCGGTCGGCAATGTCGGGGGCGGCTCCAGCATGGCGCGGTGGGACGGAGAGGCGTGGCACGAGTTCGGGTTCGGAAACGCGGCTCGGGTGCAGGACGTCGCCGTGGCGCCGGACGGCACGGTCGCGGTGATCGCCCTGGGAGCCTGGCCGGCGGAAGACGTCACCGTACGTGTGTACCGCGACGCGGTGTGGCAGACGCTGGGTGAGCCGTTTCCGGTGAGGCCCACCGACCTCGCCATCGCGTCGGGGGACGAGGTCTACATCTCCGACGGACCGGTCGTCCGACGGTGGGACGGGACCTCGTGGGTGTCTCTGGGTGATACGTTCGATGGCCCGGTGCAGTCCCTCGTGCTCGGCGGCGCGGGCCTCGTCGGCGCCGGCGACTTCACGTCTGTCGGGGCGGTCTCGGCCGCCAACATCGCGGTGTGGGACGGGGCGGCCTGGGCGGCGGTGGGCAGCGGACTTCCCGGGCCGGCCCTGAAACTGGACGCCGCGGGTGACCGGATCGTCGCACTCAGCCTGGTGTCCGAGGCCGGCCCGCTCTTCCTCGGCGTATGGGACGGAGCGGGGTGGAGCCTGGAAGACCTGGTAAGCAACGGCCAGACCTACGACGTGGCCCTGGCAGCGGCGGGCGACGTGTACATCGCTGGGGCGTTCTTCGATGCGGCGTTCGGCGACGTGTCGGCCGTCCAGAAGCGAGCGGGCGATGGATGGGCACCGCTGGGTGCGGCCGTCAACGGCTGGGTGCAATCGTTCGCACGAGGCGAGGGGGGACGGCCGGTCATGTCGGGCATGTTCACCACCGCCGGCGACGTCTCCGCCGTCCGAGTCGCCCAGAAAGAACTGGAGGGGTGGAGCGCGCTCGGCGCCGGCATGCCGCGTACATCGTTTTCCGGCACCGTGCTGGCCCGAGGAGCCGACGGCCGGCTGTACGCGGGCGGGCGGTTTGTGGTGCCGGGCGACGGCTTCCGCACGCTGGCCGTCTGGGACGGATCGGCATGGACTCTTCTGGGGCCGGCCAGCGAGCGGGCCGTGTTCGCGCTCCACCTCGGCCCGGACGGGAGCCTCTATGGTGCGCTGGGCCTCGGCGAACAGACCGTCGCGCGGTGGTCCGGGAGCGAGTGGGTGCAGGTGGGAGACGCATTCGAAGCTGGCGGCATCCAGACGTTGACCACGGCGCCGGACGGCCGTCTGTGCGCCGGCGGCGGTTTCACGGCTGTCGGTGCGGCTTCCATCGAAGGGGTGGCATGCTGGACCGGCGTCGCCTGGGGTCCGCTGGGAGCCTCCCTCGATCTTCCCGAAGGATTCGGTGCGTCGGTGATGTCGCTTGTGTTCGGAACCGACGGCACGCCCTTCGCAGGAGGCATCTCCGTCGGCGGGGGCGGCGTCGGCGTCGTGTCGTGGACCGGCACCGAGTGGGCGCCGCTTCCCGACATCCCGATGATCGACGTAACGGCGATGACCGCCCATCCCGACGGCTCGGTCTACGCCGCCGGTAATGTGGCGACCAACAGCAGCGCCCAGCGATTCAGCCGGTGGGACGGCGAGGCCTGGGAGACGGTCGGCCTGGCACCGGACCTGTCGGGGTCGGTCGGGGCGTTGTGGGTGGACGACGCCGGGTCCATCTGGGTGGGAGGCAAGTTTCAGACGCTCGGGGGGGTCTACTCGCCGAACGTGATCCGCTACGATCCGCCAAGTTCCGTCGCCACCGCTCCGCAGGCGGCAGCCGGCTCTGCGCTACGCATCGCTCCGAACCCTGTCTCGGGCCGCGGCGCGCGCCTCCTGGCCGACGTGCCGGCCGGCACCGCCGAGGTGTCTATCTACGACGCGCTCGGCCGCCGCATCGCCGTCGTCTTCGATGGCGAGACCAGCGGCACACTGTCCGTCACGCTCGAGCCGGGCGGTCTGGCGCCCGGCCTCTACGTAGCGCGCCTCCGCGCCGGCGGCGCCGTGACGACCACGCGCTTCGTGGTGACGCGCTAGCTAGACGAGGAGGCCCCGGACCACGTCGGCGTAGGTGCGGCTGACGCGGAGCGCCGTGCCGTCGGACAGCGTGGCGTGGAAGCCGCCCGAGCCGTCTCGCTGCAGCGCGCGGACGGCGGGCAGGGCCACCAGCGCCGAGCGGTGGACGCGCGCGAAGCGCGCCGGGTCGAGCCGCTCGGCGAGCGCGCCGATGCCCTGCGACGCCGTGTACGCGCCGGCCGGCGTGTGCAGGCGGGCGTAGTCGCCGGCGGCCTCCACCCACAGCACGTCCGCCACCGCGACCGGCACGAAGACGCCGCCGCGCTCGACGAGCAGCCGCTCCGGATAGTCCGAGGCGGGCGCCGGGTCGGTGAGCGCGCGCCCGACAGCCTCGGCGAAGCGCGCGCGCGTAAACGGCTTGAGCAGGTAGTCGACGGCCGCCACCTCGAAGGCGCGCACGGCATGCCGGTCGAAGGCCGTCGAGAAGATGACGCCCGGCAGTCCCAGCCCGCGCCGCTCCATCTCGGCGAGCGCCTCGAAGCCGTCGAGGCCGGGCATCTGGACGTCCAGCACGAGCAAGCCCACCGGCGCGCCGCTCGCCTCCGCGGCGGCGACGGCCGCGACGGCCTCCAGCCCGTTGGCGCACTCGCCCGCGACCTCGACGGCGGCGTCCATCTCGGCGAGCGCTTGGCGCACCAGCCGCCGCGCCGGCGCCTCGTCGTCCACGATGAGCACGCGCGTCACAGGATCGCCGGGGCGGGCGCGGCCCGAGGCGCCGAGGCGCCGGCAGGCGCACCGACCGGAAGGGGGAGCGAGAACGAGACCTCGAAGCCGCGCCCGGCGCCGTCGCCTTCGGCGCCGGGGACGGAGAGCGTCAGGCCGTGCCCGGCGAGTGCGCGGAGGCGCGCGTCGGTGGTGGCCAGGCCCAGGCCGGCGTCCAGGAGGTCGAGTGGCGGGCGGTCCGGCCCCGCGCCGTCGTCGGCCACCCGGACGTGCAGCGCGGCGCCTCGGCGGCGAACCTCGACGCGCACCGTGCCGCCCGCCACGGTCGGCGCCAGCCCGTGCCGGACGGCGTTCTCGACGAGCGGCTGGATCAGCATCGGCGGGACCGGAACGCCCAGCGCGTCGGCGTCGGCGTGGACCTCAGCGCGGAGGCGGTCGCCCATGCGCTCGGACTCCAGGGCGAGGTAGTCGCGCACGAACGCGATCTCGTCGGCCAGCGGGACGCGCTCGCGCTGCGCGGCGCCGAGCGTGTAGCGCACGAGTCCGGCCAGGCGCGCGACCAGGTCGCGCGTGGCGCCCAGGTCGGCCGGGACCGACGCCGCGACGCTGTTGAGCGTGTTGAACAAGAAGTGCGGGTCCATCTGCGCGCGCAGCGCAGACAGTTCGGCCTCGCGGGCCGTCCGCTCCAGCACGGCGTGGCGCGCCGCCAGGGCGGCCTCGGCGGCGGCGCGGCGCTCTACGTCCGCGACGTACACCGCCGTGTGGAGCGCGGCAAAGGTGGTCGCGTAGACCAGCGCCGGGATGAACACGTCCCACGACTCGCCGCCGCCTTCGAGCACGCCGAACCCGACGACGGGCGCGAGCGCGCGGTACCCCCAGAACCACGTCGTCACCCACACCGGCGCGAGGAGAGCGTGCGTTGCGAGCTGGGCGCGCGGCCGGCCGTCGAGGTGTGAAACCACGAGCCACACCGGCACCACGAGAGCGCCCTTCAGCGCGTAGTCCGTCAGCGTCGAGGGGAGCCGCGTCGCCACCGTGCGCAGGAACGCCGTCGCGCCGTCGGTAGGGACGGACCACGCGATGGCGACGGCATACGCCCCGGCCAGCGCGAGATACGCCGCCGCCATCCAGGCGACGCCTCGCGCCGTCACCGCCGGTCGGTCCGTGTGCATCGATCCAACCTACTCCGCTGGTTCCCACCCGACGCGCCGGTTGGCGTAGTCGAGGGTGAGGGTGCCGCCGGTCCAGACGGGCGCGCCCAGGATCACCGTGGCCGGGTCATCGGCGGAAAATATGTAGTCCGCTTCGTAGGCGAGGTGCTCACCGTCTGGGTGGCCGGGGATCTGGAACGGGAGACGGTGCAGTTCCACGCGCCACGTGCCGCCGTCGGCGCGCTCGCCCGAGAGGACGCGCTCGGGCGCGTCGGGCAGTTCGAAGGCGCCCTCGGCGAGATACACGGAGGCGAGGTTGCCCGTGTCCACGAGGCCCACGGCGTTGCGTCCGGCCACGCGCACCGGGACCGCCGGTGCGCCGGTGCCGGGCTCGACGAGGAACTGGGGCGGCGCCTCGGGAGGCGCGTCGCGCACAAGCGTGAACGTGGAGTCGGCGTAGCCGTAGCGGACGGCGCCGACGAGGTATCGGAGCACGTCGCTGCCCAGGAAGATCTCCTCGTCGGCGCCCACGTCCGAACGGGGCTCGCCCCAGCCGACCGTCGCGGGCACGTTGTAAAGCACCGCTTCACCCACGCGGACGCTGTCGATCAGGACCGCGTAGGTGTCGAAGCGGAGGTTCATCGACGGAACGACCGAGACGCCGCGTGCGGTCGTGTCGACGCGCAGGCCGAGGCGTTCCACAAGGGCGCGTGAGATGCCGGAGCCCGGCGACCCGCTGTCCACGATGGCGCGCACAGGCGTTCCGTTGACGGTCGCGGGCACGGCCACGCCGTCGAGGGGAACGGTTGTCTCGGGCACGCCCATCGCCAGCCGGGCAGCGGGGAAGCGCGCGAAGCCGGCCTCCGCCGAGGTGGCCGCGTCGGCGTCGC
This sequence comes from Prasiola linearis, assembly GCA_032356305.1. Taxonomy (NCBI): domain Eukaryota; kingdom Viridiplantae; phylum Chlorophyta; class Trebouxiophyceae; order Prasiolales; family Prasiolaceae; genus Prasiola; species Prasiola linearis. The sequence goes on along the minus strand of JAULKR010079321.1, from coordinate 4,521 downwards.
CGGCCTCGGCGCGGTACCGCACCGCCGCCGCCCAGTCGAAGCGGGCCTCGGCGGCGTCGGCGAGACGGGCGGTGACGAACGGCCGGAGGGAGTCCGGCACCGTGGCGCGAGCGTGGAGTAGAGTGGCCTCGGCGGCGAGCGCGTCCCCGCGGGCGAGGTGACGCAGGCCGCGTAGGAGCGCCCCGTCGGCGGGCGTCGGCGCGGCGGCGAAGGCGGCCACGTCGAGCGCCCGCCAGCGGGCGGCGGCGTCGGTGGGCGAGAGGCCGCGCACCGAGCCTCGCTCCGTCGCCGGCACCATGGGGTTGAGCGCGGTGAACACGCCGCGCGCCACCAACAGGCTGTCTTGCGATGCCAGCGAGGCCGGATCGTAGAAGGCGTGCAGGTGGCCGTCGCCGAAGGGCGGCACCACGAATGCGTCGTCGAGGTCGACCACGCGCACCGGTCCCGCCGGCCGCTCCGCCACGAAGACGCCGCCTTCGGCCCACGTGGTGTCGCGCGTGGCGAAGCGGACGCCGTCGTCGAAGTCGGCCCACCGTCCGCCGACATAGGCGGTCGGCTGGGCGGCGGCGGCAGGCGCGAAGAGCAGGGCGGCGGCGAGGAGGCGGAGCATAGCAGTGGGGGCGTTTCGGGCACACTACCCGCCCGGCGACGTCCGCTCACGCATCGCCCGACGAGCCGCGGCATGCGCCGACGAGTCACGGACTTGTGCCCTACGGATTCTCGCCCTCGTCTGACACACAGAGACGCGGTGTACCGTTACTTCAGGCTTTCAGCTCTGCTCTGGATGTCCCGCTGCCTGTTCCTCGCACTCCTCCTCTCCGCTTGGCCGGCCGCCGCGCAGCCCGCCGGCACGCTCGAGCCGATCGGCGTCTCGGAGCAGGGGCCACCTTTCGTATTCGAGGCTCGCCGCGTCGCCGTCGCGCCGGACGGCACGGTGTGGGCGCGGTCGTTCGGCAACTCGGCCCGAGTTGGGTGGTGGGAGGGCGACGGCTGGGCGTACACGACTCCGTTCACATCGTCGTCGGTCCCGGGCGGGTTCGCGCTCGGCCCGACGGGGACGCCCTACGTGTCGGGGACGCTCCAGGTCGGCACCGGGCCGTACACGCGAGGCGTCGTCCGGTGGACGGGGACGGACTGGGCGCGTCTGGGCGACGACCTCAGCGCGTCGTTCGACGATCGGTTCGACGCACTCGCGCTGCTCGCCGACGGCACGGTCGTGGTCGGGGGGCGCTTCGACGGTCCCGACGGCTCGAACGTGGCGCGCTGGGACGGCGCCGCGTGGCAGAGCGTCGGCTCCGGCCTCGGAGGGACCGTGCGCGCGCTCGCCGAAGGTGCGGACGGCATGCTCTACGCCGGCGGCCTGGAGGAAGGCGCCGGCAACGGCGTGCCGCTCACCGGCGTGATGCGCTGGGACGGCGCCGCGTGGTCTTCCATCGGTGACCTCGTGTGGGGCGGTAGCGTCGGCGTGATCGATCAGGTCGTAGCCGCCACCGACGGCCGCGTCGCCGTGCGCGGGCGGTTCGACACCATCGACGGCGTCGCCGCGACCGACCGTGCGCTCTGGACGGGTACCGAATGGCAACCGCTCGGCGATGCCACGTTCCAAGCGACGGCGCTCGAGTTCGGCCCCGACGACATCCTGTGGGCGACGGGCCCGTCGTTCGCGCCGAACGACGGCACTCGCCTGTGGCGATGGACGGGTGCGGAGTGGGAGGCGGTGACCGAGACCATCGGCGCGGGCGGTTCCACGGCGGCCCGCGCGCTGGCGTTCGCTCCGGACGGGTCTGTCGTCGTCGGCGGCGACTTCGCATCGGCCGGTGCCAGCGGCGCCGAGTTCGTCGGGCGCTGGACGGGCGACGAGTGGCAGGCGTTCGGCTCGCGCGTCAACGGCATCGTGCACCACGCCGCCGCTGCACCCGGTGGCGTCTACGTGGCGGGCGAGTTCACGACGACGCCCGGGGCTGCCGCACAGCGCGTCGCGCTCTGGACCGGGACCGCGTGGCAGAATGTGGGCGAGACGCTCACCGTCCGCCCGCAGAGCCTGGCCGTCTCGCCCGACGGCGTGCTCTATGCCGGTGGCTTCTTCCTCCCGACCGGTGCCGGCGAGACCGCGCCGGTGGCCCGCCTCGACGGGGAGGACTGGACGCTCCTCGCCGACCCGGCCGGGCCGTTCTCCGCCTCGGCGCTCACGGTCTGGGACGGCGCGCCCCACATCACCGCCGCCGACATCGAGACGGACGGTCAGGCCGTCTTCCGGTGGACCGGGACCGCGTGGCAGCGCGTCGGCGGTGCCTTCGAGGATGAGTCCTTCTCCGTGCTGGCGGCCGGACCGGACGGCGCGCTCTACCTCGGCGGCTCGTTCTCGATCCCCGGGTTCGCGCAGCCGGTCGCGCTGGCGCGGCTGGACGGGGCAGCGTGGACGCCGGTCCTCACCGAGTCGGACGGGTGGGACTCGGTCCAGAGCCTGGCCGCTGGCGCCGACGGCGCGTTCTACGCCGGTGGCGACCGCCCTGGATCGAACGGCGGCGCGTTCGCACGCCGCGTCGGCACGTCGTGGGAGACGTTGGACCCGCCTCCGTTTTCTGACGTCACCTCGCTGGCCGTGGCCGCCGACGGGACTGTGTACAGTGGAGCCCGGCCGTTCCACTCCCAGGTCGATGACGCGCTGATGGCTTGGGACGGGAGTTCGTGGGAACGCGTCGCCGGCGTCGACGACAGCTTCCATGGCGTCGCCGCGCTGGCGTTCGATCCGTCCGGCGCCCTGTTCGTCGGCGGCCGCTTCGACCTTTTCGGCGGCGTGCTCTCTCCGCACGCCGTGCTCTACCGCGCCGGCATCGCCGATGCCTCGGAGCCGGACGCCGCTGTCGTCGGGTCGCTGTCTCTCGTGCCCAACCCGGCGTCACGCCGGACGACCGTGGCGGCGACGGTGCCCGCCGGCCCCGTCGAGGTCGCCCTGTTCGACGCCCTCGGGCGCCGCGTGCGCATCGCCTTCTCGGGCGAGAGCGCCGGCCGCCTCGACATCGACCTGTCGCTCGACGGCCTTGCGCCGGGCGTTTACGTGGTGCGGATCGCCACAGCCGAGGGCGTAGCGAGCGAGCGGCTCGTGGTGACGCGGTAACGCCGAGGCTGCTCGCTCGCCGAACCCAGTCCGCGCCTACAGCTTGTAGTGGGCGCGGACCTTCTTCTGAGCCGCCTCAATAGTCTGGAAGGTCTCTTTGAGGAGGTTCTGCTGGCTCTTGTGCAGCGGGTCCGGGTCGACGCGGTCCGTGGGGGCCTCGCCGCGCTCGGCGGCCTGCATCTGGGCGCGTAGCGTGAAGTCGGTCAGCGTGCCAAAGGCGGGCACCAGCGAGCGCGCCGTGGAGGCGAGCGGGTGGTCCGAGGCGGCCACGTGGCGCAGCCGCGCGAACGTGTTGGAGGGCGTCAGGAAGCTCGTCTCCAACGCCAGCGCACGCGCCATATGGACCACCGGCATCAGCCCGCGGCGGCGCAGATCGATGCCCATCACGCCGTCGATCTCCTCCACGTCGAAGCGACCGAAGGTGGTCAGCGGCAACGAGGTGCGCGTGCCCTCGCGCGCGAGCACGGCTGAGAGGCGCGGGTTCGGAAGCCGCTCGGCAACGGTCTGCCGCAGCGCCTCCGCCAGAGACTCGTCGCCGGTCAGGGCGCGCACGTCGAAGCAGAGCGCGGCGGCGGCAGAGTCGGCCGCACTCTCGGCGTCGGCCCAGGTGGCGTAGGCGGCGCGCCACGAGGACAGCGGCTGCCGGAAGGCCTCGCGCGAAGCGTCGATCTCGTTCTCCGGCTCGGCGTAGCCGCACGTCTTCATGGACTGCACGATGCGCGTAGCGAGTGCCTCGTAGGTGGCCGCCGCGCGCTCTGCGTCGCCCGGCTCGGGGTCGGCGTAGACCAGGCCGTTGTCCTGCCACGCCTGGAGCACGGACTCGTTGCGACCCGACGCGCCGAACGTGAGCCACGCCCACGGTCCCTCGAAGTAGGCCTCGCCCAGCTCCTCGCGGGCGGAGGCCTCGGCGAGCTCGATGAGGCGCATCTTGAGCTGGTCATCCACTTCGGTGACCACACCCAGAAGGTCTTCCGAGTGCACGCCCTGGTGGTACAGGCGGTACAGGCGGCGGTTGGAGTCGGCGCGGAGGGCGGCCATCTCGCCCACCGACTGCGCGCGCTCCAGCCGCTCGGTCGTGGCGACGGGGTCGAGCCCGCGGTAGTGGTTCACCTGCTCCGACGTGAGCAGGCCTTTGAGGGCGCCGTCGTCGCCGAGGACCACGATGCGGCGCACGCGGTGCTCCATCATGGTGCGCACGGCGTCGAACAGCCGCGCCGAGGCGGGCAGCGCGATCGGCGGGCGCTCGACGAGGCTCATCACCGGCGCCGAGGCGTCGCCGCCGACGGCGACCACGCGCTCGACGAGGTCGCCCTCGGTGACCACGCCCACGGGCGCGCCGTCCTGCACGATGACCACCGAGTCGGTGTCCGTCGAGGCCATGGCGCGGGCGGCGTCCTGGACGG
>JAULKR010079210.1:0-10970 GCA_032356305.1 Prasiola linearis | reverse complement strand
GCCAATGGCGAAAAGCCCCCTGACTTGATTCTTCTCGACGTAAACATGCCTAAAATGGGCGGGTTTGAGTTTCTTGAGAAATATGCAGAACGGCGTCTCGGCCAAGAACTCGGAAAAACAATTATAATGTTCTCAACATCGCTATTGACGTCCGATCACGATCGCGCAATAGCGCATTCGAGCGTGTTTGACTTTGTGGACAAATGCATGCCATCAGAGGAATTCCTCGCCATTCTTGATGAGTTCCGCGCCGCTCATTAAGGCAATAGCCTTACAGTCTACAGAGCCAATCGAATGCGGATATTCTTTCCACTGTCAGCAGAATTGGTTAGCGCAATCTCGGCAGCCCGCGGCAATCAATGCAGACCAATTCTGAGATATCAGAAATGAGATAAATTGAAAAAGTTCAGCTTCGATGTCGCATTGATGCCGAAGTGATCCCACTTGTCCACTGTTTTTCTTCGAATCTTATCGCCGTGTCCAGCAACGCTGCCAAGTTGTTGTGCTTTGGTGCCCAATTGAACGTTCTCTCCAATAAGGCAGTATTGGAAATGATGGCCGGTATGTCTCCAACCCTGCGATCCCGGATTCGAAATGGAAGCGAGCGGCCAATTTGCTCTGATGCAGCTGTGATTGCCTGACGCACAGAAGTTCCAACCCCGTAGCCGCAATTTAAAGTGACGCTGGATTGCTGGGATGCAAGGTGATCTATCGCAAGTAGATGTGCCTCCGCAAGATCAGACACATGTATGAAATCTCGAACACATGTCCCATCAGGCGTTTCATAGTCATCACCATAGACTTCAATGAAGGGACGGCTTCCTACGGCGACTTCACAGACTCGTTTGAGAAGATGTGTGGCCTTGGGGGATCTGAGGCCGCAACGTCCCTGCGGATCGGCGCCCGCAATCGCATCTACCAGTTCGCGAGCGTGGGCGAGGACCCGCAGGACCTGAAATACGCCGGCGAGCCGACCGAACTCCACATCGGTGACGACAACGTCGTCCGGGAGTACGTCACGCTCAACCGCGGCACTGCCGGTGGCGGCGGCGTCACCCGTATCGGTGACAGAAACCTCTTCATGGCCTACATCCACGTCGCTCACGACTGCCTCATCGGCTCGGACACGGTGTTCGCCAACGGCGCCTCGCTGGCCGGTCACGTGACCGTCGGCGACCACGCCATCCTCGCCGGTTTCGCCTGCGTGCATCAGTTCTGCGCCGTCGGCGAACACGCCTTCATCGGCCTGAACTCGGTTGCCAATCGCGATGTCGCCCCGTTCACGATGGCGGTCGGCAACTACGCCGAGGCGCGCGGCATCAACAAGAACGGACTGCGGCGGCGCGAGTTCTCCGACGCCACCATCGCCGCCCTCCACCGCGCCTACATGCTCGTCGTGCACCGCCACGGCAGTCGTGACGAGGCGGTCGCCTCGCTGGCCGGCGAAGCGGCGAAGTACCCCGAGGTGCGACGCTTCATCGACTTCATCGTCTCGAGCGAGCGGGGCATCGTGCGCTGAGCGTGATCGCGCTCGGTATCGATGTCGGCACGTCCGGCATCCGCGTCGCGGCGCTCGACGCCGATGGCGCACCGCTCGGTTCGTGGTCTGCGCGATTTTCCGGACAGGCGTCCGCCCGCCGGGATCCGGAACACTGGTGGACGACGCTGGAGAACGCTCTCGGGGCGGCGCTGGCGGCGTTGCCGCGCGAGAAGATGGGCGCGTTGGCGGTCGATGGCACCTCGGGCACCTTGCTCGCCATCGACGCCGGGGGGCGCCCGATCGGCGCGCCGCTGATGTACGACGACTCGGTCGAGGAGTCCGCCGTGCTCGCGCGCATCGCCACCCACCTGCCGGCGACCAGCGCTGCCGGGGGCGCGACATCGGGCCTAGCCAAGGCGATCCTGCTCGCGCGTCGCTCCCCGGCGCAGGTCGTGCACCAGGCGGACTGGATTCGCGGTCGGTTCGACGGCGATTTCGCGTCGAGCGACGCCAACAACGCGTTGAAGACCGGTCACGACCCGATGGCCGCCGAGTGGCCCGAATGGATCGCGCGGGCAGGCATGGATCCCGGCTTGCTGCCACGGGTCGAGTCGCCCGGTACGCCACTCGGTCGCATCGCGCCGGACATCGCTGCACGCTTCGGCCTGCCGAAGACGCTGCGGTTGGTCAGCGGCACCACCGACGGCTGCGCCTCATTCCTCGCCACGGGTGCATCGCGGGCGGGTGAGGCGGTCACCGCGCTCGGTTCGACGCTGGTGCTCAAGGTGCTCGCGGACGAGCCGTTGTTCGATCCGGCGATCGGCCTCTACAGCCACCGCGTCGGCGATGTCTGGCTCGCCGGCGGTGCCTCCAACAGCGGCGGGCGGGTGCTCCTGCAACACTTCGACGAGGCGACCCTCGAGAGGCTGTCTGCCGACATCGACGCCGAACGCGATTCCGGGTTCGACTATTACCCGCTGCCGGCGCCGGGCGAGCGCTTTCCGCACAACGACCCGGCGCTCGAGTCGCGCATCGCGCCGCGGCCGGACGACGATGCCCTCTTCCTGCACGGCCTGTTCGAGGGCATGGCGCGCATCGAGGCGCTCGGCTACGCAAGACTCGCCGCGATCGGCGCTCCGGCGCTTCGCTCGGTGCGCAGCATCGGGGGTGGGGCGAGCAATCCGGTCTGGCGACGCATCCGCGAGCGCACGCTGGGCGTGCCGCTGGTCGAGGCCGCTTCGGCCGAGGCGGCGTTCGGCACGGCAGGGCTCGCGCTCGGAGCGCTGCGCCGCTCCGGCGCGGCGAGCAGCGGTTCGCCGTCGAGCAGCGGCTCGCCGTGCTGATCGGGCGCTCCGACCGCCGGACGGCTCCGTCGGGCAGCGTCGTGCCGCGGTGGCACGGATGCTCGCTCCTCGCACGAGATTGCGGTGCGCCTCTCGAGGCCGGACCACCGTGACGGACGAGTCCGGTGATGGTGCCGCGTCGCCTGTGCCTTCGCCGTCTTCACCGGCGGCAGGGTGGCCGCGGCCGCCGCGAGACGTCGTCTCTATCGAAAGCCTCGTCGATCGCTACTCGCTGTTCCTGTTCGACCAGTTCGGCGTGTTGCACGACGGTGTCGACGTATTTCCGGGCATGCACGAGACCCTGCGCGCGATCAAGAAGGCGGGGTGCGACGTCGGCGTCATCACCAACTCGGGCAAGCGAGCGTACTACAACCGCGCGCGGCTCGCGCGGTTCGGGTTCGAGGCCGAAACGATCGACGTGGTGGCCACGTCGGGCGAGGTGGCCTGGCGCGAGCTGGCCGGGTCGATGCACGCGCCAGTGAACGAGAAACGTGTGCTCGTCATCGAGCGCGGCGGCGATCGCGGCTTTCTCGACGAGCTGCCGCTGATCGAGACCACCGATGCGACGGCGTGCGAGCTGGTGCTGATCAGTGGCTGCGAACCGGAGCGGGTGACGCTGTCGGAATACCGCGAACGGCTTGCGCCGGCGGCGCGTCGTGGCGTGCCGGCGTTGTGCACGAACCCCGATCGGGTGATGCTGCTCGGCGGCGGGCAGCGCGGGTTCGCGCCAGGCGTCGTCGCCGATGCCTACGAGGCGCTCGGCGGCGAGGTGCGCCGCATCGGCAAGCCGTGGCCGGCGATCTACACCCACGCACTCGACGAGCTCGGCATCGAGGGCGCGCATGCGCTGTGCATCGGTGACAGCGTCGAGCACGATATTGCCGGCGCGCAGGCGGCGGGCTGCGACTCGCTGCTGGTGGCCACGGGCATCCATGCCGGCGCCTCCGGTGCCGAGCGCGACGCGCTGTTCGAGGCCCATCGGGCGTGGCCGACATGGACGCTCGTCTCTCGGTAGCGCGAGCATCGGACGTCGGCCCTCCGGTACCGTGCCGCTCTGATATCGTGCCGGCACGAGTCCGGAGTTCCTGCTGACCGCCCTGATCGTCGTGCTGCTACCCGGCATAGGGGTGATCCACGAGATCGCCGGTGAACCTGATGAGCCCGACGCTCGCGCTCGCCGAGCATGCCTTCGAAGACCCACGGAGAACGACCGATGAAGATCGCCCTCGGCTGTGACAGCGCCGGAAAGCCGCTGATGGATGCCGTCGAGGCGTGGCTTCGCGAGCGGGACGGGATCGAGATCTCGAACCTCAGCGAGCCCGAATCCGGAGGCGAAGAGCGTTATCCCGAGATGACCGATCGCGTCGCGCGTCGCGTCCGTGACGGCGAATTCGAGCGTGGCATCCTGATGTGCGGCACCGGGCTGGGTGTGTGCATCTCGGCGAACAAGGTGCCGGGCATCCGTGCGGCGCTGGTGCACGACACCTACTCGGCCGAACGGGCGGCGCTCAGCAACGACGCGCAGATCATCACGCTCGGCGCCCGCGTCGTCGGGCCGGAACTCGCCAAGGCGGTGGTCGCCACCTGGCTCGACGCGACCTTCGACCCGACCAGCCACAGCGCCGCCAACGTCGCCGCGATCGACGCGCTCGACGCTGGCAAGCCGCGCGACTGAACAGGCTGCTGCACATGATCGAGGTTTGCCGGGTGAACCGCGTCTGCTCGCCACGCCGTCGCGGGTCTTCTGCGCGTCGCGACCATTTCCACGATCGACTCCGCCCCTCGGTCGGTACCCAACCGCGACGATCCGGAGACATCGCGTGAGCCGCGCCGCACGTATCCATGGTGCCGGTGACCTGCGGGTCGAAGACCACGCATCGGTGCCGCCCGCCGAGGGCGAGGTCGAGGTCGAGGTCGCCTCGGTCGGCATCTGCGGCAGCGATCTGCACTACTACAAGGACGGCGGCATCGGTGGTGCGGTCATCAAGGCGCCCTTCGTCCCCGGGCACGAATTCTCGGCCCGACTGACGCGGGACGTCGAGAGCCGCGGGCTCGCGCGTGGGCAACTCGTCGCCGTCGATCCGGCGACGCCCTGCCACGGCTGCGAATGGTGCCGGGCCGGCCACCACAACCTGTGCCCGAACGTGGTGTTCCTCGGCGCACCGCCGCACGACGGGGCGCTGCAGCCGCGCCTGGCGGTGCCCGAGGCGAGCCTCGTCGCGTTGCCCGACACCGTGACGGCCGACGAGGGCGCCATGCTCGAGCCGCTCGGCGTGTGCATCCACGCGATGGACCTCGCACGGCCGGCACCGTGGGATTCGGTCGCACTGGTCGGTTGCGGTCCGATCGGGCTCGGCATCCTGCAGCTGCTGGTGCTCGCCGGCGTGCACGAGATCGTCGCCGTCGATCCGCAGTCCCACCGCACGGCGCTGGCGCTGTCGATCGGCGCGACGGCGGTGGGCGATTCCATCGAGACGGTCGACGAGGCCACCGACGGGCGCGGCTGCGACATCGTCATCGAGGCGACCAATTCGCCCGACGGGTTCGTGCACGCCGTGCGCGCGGCGAAGATCGGCGCGCGGGTGGTGCTGGTCGGCATCCCGGACGGCGATCTGTACGCGGCGATGCCGGCGGCGGAAGCGCGCCGTCGCGGTCTGACGGTGCGCTTCTCGCGTCGCATGGGCGAGGTCTACGGACGGGCCCTCGCGCTGGTGCGGGACGGTCGCGTCGACGTGATGCGGGTGGTGACGCACCGCTTCTCGCTCGACGAGGTGCCGGACGCCTACGCGATGCACGCGAACGCGGCGCCGGGACTGGTGAAGAGCCTGGTGCACCCGAACGGCGATCCGGCGAAGGTGGGGGGAAGGGGCTCGCCCACATCGACAGGCGAGCGTCCATGACGATCCATCTCTGCCGCACCTGCGGCACTTCCTTTCCCGACGCCGAGCGCGTGCCGGCGCACTGTCCGATCTGCGAGGACGAGCGCCAGTGGGTCCCGGCGAGCGGCCAGGCCTGGACCACGGCGCCGGAGCTCGCCTCGGGGCACGCCAACCTCTGGCGCACGCACGAGGCGGGCGTCATGGAGCTGCGCACGGTGCCGAGCTTCGCGATCGGTCAGCGCGCGTTCCTGATCCGCACGCCTGCCGGCAACGTGCTGTGGGACTGCCTCGCGCTGCTCGACGCGGCAACCGAGGACATCGTGCGTGCCCTCGGCGGGCTCGTCGCCGTCGCGGTCTCCCACCCGCACTACTACACCTGCATGCAGGACTGGGCACAGACCTTCGACGTACCGGTGCACCTGCACGCCGAGGACCGCGAATGGGTGCAGCGGGACGATCCGCACCTCGCGTTCTGGGAAGGCGACAGCCTCGCGCTTCTCGACGGTCTGACGCTGCTGCGGCTCGGCGGCCACTTCGCCGGCGCCACGGTGCTGCACTGGAGCGGCGACGCGCGCGGCGCGGGCGTGCTGTTCAGCGGCGACATCGTGCAGGTGGCCGCGGACACGCGCCGCGTGTCCTTCCTGTGGAGCTACCCGAACATGCTGCCGCTGCCGGCGAGCGCGGTGAGGCGAATCGCCGCACGGCTGGCGCCGTGGCGCTTCGATCGGCTGTACGGCGCCTTCCCGGGCAAGGAAGTGCGAAGGGGCGCGGCGGAGGTGGTGGCGAGCTCGGCGGCGCGCTACGCGGAGCTGCTCGAGGAGCCGGTCGCGCCCGCTCCGCTCGGCACGGCACCGGGCAGTGTCCGGCCCGGATCGTGAGCGTCCGGCAGCTCCCGGGCTGCCGTGGCGGGGTCCGAGCGCCGTCAATCGGTCAACGTGTCGGGCGGGAACTCGCAGCCCTCGCGTTCCGCCGTGCGGGCGAGGTAGGCCGGCACGCTGCGTTCGGGTGACGCCTCGAAGCGCTCGAAGGTCTCCTCCAGCGCCTCGATGCGATCGATCCGGAACACCCGGAAGTCCTCGCGCAGCTCGCACCACCCCACCAGCGTCCACGTCGATCCCCAGAACCAGAGACCGAGCGGCTGCACGCGCCGCCGCGTGGAGGGTCGTTCGGGTGCCCGGTAGCGGATGCTGACGACCTGCCGCTCGCGGGTCGCCCGATCCAGCGTGTCGATGTAGCCGCGCTCCCGCTCGCAGAGCCCCGTCGGTGGCGCCCGAAGCCGATCGAGGGCCGAGCGTGACGTCTCTGTCTGCGGCAGCACCGCCTCGATCTTCGACAGCGCCTCCCGGGCACCGCTCGCCATCTCCGTGCCGCCCCAGGCGACGACCAGGCGCGCACCCAGCACCAGCGCCACGATCTCCTCCGGCGTGAACATCAGCGGCGGCAGGTCGTATCCCGCCCGCATCAGGTAACCCACACCGGCGGCACCGTCGATGGGCACGCCGGATGCCTGCAGGTCCGCGATGTCCCGATAGATCGTGCGTTCGGACACTTCCATGACCTCGGCGAGCCGCGCCGCGGTCCAGAGCCGACCGCCGCGCAGCGTCTGCACGAGACGGAAGAGGCGATCGGCCCGTCGCACGATCGTTCAGCTCTCGAACAATCCGATCGAGTTACCGTCGCGATCGAGCGCGTAGAAGAAGCGCCCCACCGGGATCGAGATCGCCTCGCTCACCACCTGTCCACCCGCCGCGCGCACCCTCTCCATGGTGGCCTCGAGTGCCCCGGGTGCGGCGAGGTGCACCGTGTTGCCACATCCCGCCGGCGCCGGCTCGCCCGGATAGAGGTGGCCGGCCACGGCGCCGCCGACATGGGGCAGATCGGCAATCGGGTTGGGGCCATCGTCGTTGTCCGTCAGCTCGGCACCGAGGACATCGGCGTAGAAGGCCTTTGCCCGCGCCATGTCCGTGACCGGGATCTCGCACCAGAGCAGCGCGTTGGCGGGAGGGGTCTTGTCGTCATCGCTCATCGTTCGATTTCCGAGGGCGTGCCCCGATGGCACCCGCACAACGTCTCACAGCCCTGCTGACACCATTCTGTCAGGAGTCGACGTACATCGCCGAATTCAGCGCGGCCCCGGATCACCGTCGGCAGCTACGGCACCCCGGATTCGGGGTAGCTGTTCACGGCGGAGGGACTGGTGTCGCTCGCGCGAAGCCTCTATCGTGACTGTCGCCCGTCGTCGACCCATCCGGAGCGCGGAGAGATTCCATTCGCGACCATGTGAAAAAGCGAAAGGTCAGTGGCGGCACGCGCAGCGATGAAGGCCGGCGATGTCGGAACACTTTCATCAGTCTCAAAGAGACCTGTCGAAAGCCGGGCGTTTCGTTCTGGGACTTTCTGCACGGTCGATCGTGCTTGCCAGAGTCATCGATTCCTCCGCTCTCGGAGCTGGTGCGCGAACGCGCCTCTGCCCCGGGCTTTCGAGAGGTTCCCCCGATGTCTCGCAGGTATCTGAAGAGGCGAGGAAAACGGAATGCTGCATGGCGCTGTGTTCGCTGACTTGCGCGTGCTAGCCTGCGCCGAGTGCCCTTGAGGCGGAGGTCATCGACCATGGCGACGGCGGCGGACGAACTGCCCGGCAGGTTCAGGCTCGACGTGCACGCGTACCACCGCATGGCCGAGGCCGGCATCTTCGACGACACTCGTCGCGTCGAGCTGATCGAAGGAGAGATCATCGAGATGCCGCCGATCGGTCCGCGTCACCTGAACCTCGTCAACCGCCTCAACCGCGTCTTGGTGGTTGCCGCGGGCGAACGGGCGGTCGTGTCCGTGCAAAACCCGGTGCTGTTGGCGGAGCACTCCGAGCCCGAGCCGGATCTGGTGCTCTTGGGGCCACAGGTCGACGCGTGCGATGACGCGCTGCCCGTCGCCTCGGACGTCCTGCTGGTAATCGAGGTTGCCGATTCGACGTTGCGCTACGACCTCGACGTCAAGGTGCCACTGTACGCGACGCACGGTGTCCCTGAAGTCTGGGTCGTGGACGTGCGTGCGCGGCAGATCGTCCGCTTTCGGAGGCCGCGCGCGGGCGGCTACGAATCCTCCGACATCCCCTCCCTCGCGAGCCCGTTGGTGCCCGTGGCCGTACCGGACATTCTTGTCGAGCTCTCTGGACTGTTCGACTCGCGTACGGCCTCTTGACGCAGCGGCCGTCAGCCGGGCAGGTCGCGGAAGTCGAGTGCGAACGGGCGGTCCTCGTCGATGCAGTCGAGTATCGCGCCCGTCAGCGGCAACGACGCGGGATCCAGCCGGCCACCGCGGCAGGCGGCCCGGAAGCCGCTCGACAGTGCCCGTCCGGTGTCGACGCCTTCCGCCGTGACACCCTTCATCGCACCGTCGAGCGTCTCGGTGAGCGTCGCGCCCTCGCCGAGGTGACGACCGAGGCGGCTGTTGCGCCCGCCGCCCACGGTCACGTGCAGGTCGCCCATGCCGGCGAGGTCGAAGGCGGCGGAGCGGTCGGCGGGCGATGAACCCGGCGAGCTCTCCCGCAGCCAGTCGGCGAGTACCGCGAGTTCGAGCACGCCCTGGTTGAACAGCGCGGCGAGCGGATTCTTGGCATGGGTCTCGCCGAGCCGATGGATGCTGAACATCGCGCTGATGCCGATGCAGAGAAAGTTCTTCAGCGCGGCGCAGGCTTCCACGCCGACGATGTCCTCGCTCGTGGTGACGCGGTAGACGTCGCTCTGGAAATGCTCGCGCAGTCGCTCGGCGTTCGAGAGGTGTCGCGAGGCGAACGTCACCCGTGTCGGGTAGCCGAGCGCGAGCTCGCGCGCGATGCACGGGCCGCCGATGCCGACGATCCCGCCCGGCGTCGCGCAGAGCGTGTCGGGCAGCGCGTCGGCGTAGGTCACGGGCGCGGCGTCACCCTCGCGCGCGACCAGCCCCTTGGTCACGAGTGCGAGAATCGCGGGTCTGGCACCGGCCCGCTCGATACGCTCGATCACCCAGGGAATGCCGGGACTGCTGACGCCGATGACGACGGTGTCGGCACCGCGCAGGGTGTTCTCGTCGAGCGCCTCGTTCCGGCACACGTGCAGCGTGTCGGGCAGCGCCGCATCGAGCGTCGGATGCCGGCCGTCGAGTGCGACGGCATCGACGATGTCGTCGTCGAGCGGGGAGCCGACGAGCGAGATGCGGTTCGACGCGTTCGCGGCGGCTGCCGCGGCCAGGGCAGAGCCCATCACGCCTGCCCCGAGTATCACGACGTCGCTCACGGGAAGGCGCTCCCTCGGGCCGAGCCGACCTTCATCGCCGTCCGGGCGGGCCCGGCGGGATCGGCGGGCGGGACGGTCGCAGCGGCGCCGTTCACGAACGCGTTCCGATGCGCTGTTCGCTGCCCGCGTCGAACAGGTGGATCTTCGCCGGGTCGATGCGCAGTCCGATGCGCTCGCCGCGGCGAGCGTGCAGCCGCTCGGGGGAGACGGCACGCACCGTCGTGCCGGCGGCGGCGACGTGCACGTGGCTCTCGGCGCCGGTGTTCTCGACGAATTCGACCTCGCCGTCGAGCGAGCCGACGGCATCGCTGCCCCGGCCATCTGCCGCGCCCGCCTCTCCGCTGTCGGCAACGCCCGCGACGACGTGGATGTCGAGCGGACGGATGCCGACGCGCACCTTCTGTCCGTCGTCCGCGGCACTGTCCGCGGGCAGGGGCAACGCCCGGTCGCCGAGCTGCACGCGCGCCGCGCCCTCGCCGTCGCGGACGACGGTGCCGTCGAGGAAGTTGATCGAGGGCGAGCCGATGAAGTCGGCGACGAAGCAGTTCGCGGGCTCGTCGTAGACGGTCTCCGGGGAACCCATCTGCTCGATGGCGCCGCCGCGCATGACCACGATGTCGTCGGCCATCGTCATCGCCTCGATCTGGTCGTGGGTGACGTAGATGGTCGTCGTGTCCAGACGATCGTGGATGCGCCGGATCTCGAGTCGCATCTGTCCGCGGAGCTTGGCGTCGAGGTTCGACAGCGGCTCGTCGAACAGAAACACCTTGGGGTGGCGAACCAGGGCGCGGCCCATCGCCACGCGCTGGCGCTGGCCGCCGGAGAGGGCACGCGGGTAGCGATCGAGGTAGGCGCCGAGATCGAGGATGTCCGCCGCCTCGCGCACCTTCCGGTCGATCTCCTCCTTGGGCTCCTTTCTCACCTGCAGCCCGAAGGCGATGTTGTCGTAGACCTTCATCTGCGGGTAGAGCGCGTAGGACTGGAACACCATCGCGAT
>JAULKR010079099.1:0-10974 GCA_032356305.1 Prasiola linearis | reverse complement strand
CATCGTCGGTCTAACAATCTATGAAAATCCGACAAATGCTCACATGGATGATCAACAAAATTGATGAAACGAGCTGCGCTCTCGACGAAAAGGAGTAGTGGCATCGGCTCGCTATAAGCTGATGCCGGGGAACTAAGAAAGTCTAAATTGTATTTAAAATCTGGAAATTCAGGAATGCCTGATTAACACTGGTGAATCAAAACTGCCAAGCTGTTGCTTAGTATTACATAAATAACGCTCTCATTTTTCAATCCTATACTCAAGATGCCTATTAACTTTCAGCAGGTTCCTACCGCCTGTTTTGTGTTAGAAGTAGCCAAACTGCGCCGTAATCTGGAAATACTACAGTACGTACAGGAGCAATCCGGGGCGCAGATTATTCTGGCCCTCAAAGGCTTCGCCATGTTCAGCACCTTCGGGTTGATCAAGCAGTACCTACACGGAACCACGGCTTCTTCGCTGTATGAAGCCCGGCTGGGGTACGAAGAGTTCGGCGACGAAGTGCACGCCTACGCTCCCGCCTACTTCGAGAGCGAATTTGATGAGTTGATGGGCTATTGCAATCATATCACCTTTAATTCACCGGCCCAGTGGGAAAGGTTTCGGGAGAAGGTGATGAACAGCCCAAAGAAGGTGTCCTGCGCGATCCGAATTAACCCGGAATATTCCGAAGTGGAAGTGGACCTGTACAACCCCTGTGCTATTGGTACGCGCCTGGGAGTCACCGCCGACCAAATTGGGGAAACCCTACCCGAGGGGATCGAAGGATTACACTTTCATACCCTGTGTGAAAGTGATTCGCACGCCCTGGAGCGTACCTTGAAGGTAGTAGAGGACCGCTTTGGGCATTTGCTACACCAAGCCAAGTGGCTTAATCTGGGCGGCGGCCACCTCATGACCCGGAAGGGATATGACCTGGAGCATACCATCCGGCTGATCAAAAATCTGCGAGAGAAATACGATCTGGATATCACCATGGAGCCAGGCTCCGCGGTAGCATGGGAAACCGGCTACCTGACCAGTACCGTGGAAGATATTATTGACAGCCGAGGAGTCCAGGCGGTTGTGCTTGATGTAAGTATATCGGCTCACCTGCCTGACTGCATTGAGATGCCCTACAAGCCAGTGGTGCTGGGTGCCCGGGACGCACAGCCTGGTGAACCGGCCTACCGCTTGGGCGGACTTACCTGCCTGGCGGGTGATTACGTAGGTGATTATGGTTTTGACCGACCTTTACAGATCGGTGACCAAGTAATATTTAATGATATGATGCATTATACTATGGTGAAAACTACCTTCTTTAATGGAGTGCGTCATCCTTCTATCGGTATCTGGCACGAAGATGGGACCTTTGAAATGGTACGAGAATTTGATTATGAAGATTACAAGAGTAAACTTTCGTAAGCAGTAAAAAGGGATAAACTGCAAGCCTATCGAGCAAACCCTTTTTGCGTAATCTCCGTTTTGCCCTACTAAACGCTTTTCATGCTCGACCGTAAGCGCACTAGATTATGGATTCACAGTTTTTGCTCAAGTTGTTTAAGGCTCACCAAGAGTGTCCCCACTGTCCCTCACCCACCGCAGTAGCTAAATTTTTCACTGATATACCGTCTTTTTTAGTGACGAGGGATTTTTCCAAATTGAATTTTGCGGATGCTGAAGCCTTTGCGTTGCATACCCACCAACTAAAGCAACAACTGCATCAACTGATCCACCAGGGTACCGCAAGCAACCTGGCCACCGGCCAATCCGTGACAGCGGCCTTCTTTGATCAACTGCCGATAATTTACCAGCAGCTTGAGCAGGATGCTACGGCAATGTACGAAGGAGATCCCGCCGCTGAGAGTCGCCGGGAGGTCATTCATACTTATCCGGGCTTTTACGCGATTGCAGCGTACCGCCTGGCCCACGCTCTGCATACCCTGGAGGTGAGCACCATCCCCCGGATGATCACCGAACACGCTCACAGTCGTACGGGAATTGACATTCATCCTGCTGCACAAATTGGCTATAATTTCTTCATCGATCACGGTACGGGCGTTGTGATTGGCGCGACGTGTATGATTGGTAATAATGTAAAAATCTATCAGGGCGTGACGCTCGGCGCATTGAGTGTTTCCAAGCAATTGGCAGAAACCAAGCGACATCCGACCATCGAAAACGGCGTAATTATCTATTCGGGCGCGACAATTTTGGGCGGCAAAACGGTGATTGGGCACGACTCGATTATTGGTGGAAATGTGTGGGTGACGAAGAGCGTAGAACCGCATTCACGGCTATATCATCGGGCGCAGGTACAGTTGTTGCCGAAGGAGGTTTGAGTATTAGATGGAAGGCATTTCGAAACCAACTTGGCAATGGACTCGATTTAGTATGTTTTGCTTCAATTTTATTGGTAACATACTAATTATTAAACTGTTGCCCATCCAGTTTTTTTTACCTGACGTAGTAACTCTTTTGACCGCAGTCGAATAATAGCCCAAGATCGCATAAATATTTAGCAAACTCATCAGAGAAATCGTATCCTACTGTAGAAATCTCGATTCCCATTTTTGTCCTTATCCCTTACAATCGGAATAATGGTAATTTTCTCGCTGGTAGATAATGTATTGTAAGCATGTTCGTAAGGATAGGAGCGTGTCCGCTTTGGGGACACCCATTTGCTACTTGCTAAAGTACTCCCTTTAAAGTTTGATAAAAAAGAACTTGGTGCGGAATTTACATCAAATGCTCTAAAATCTACCGTTTTCAAATTTTCTGATTTAACTAAATGGTTTTTCCTACTTAATTCCAGTAGTTTTTCCAGTGACTTCCATACAGCAAATATTAAAAATAAATCATTGAACTTCTATATTGTTGTTTGAAACTTTATTTTTTCTTTGAAAACTCGCTGCCATCTCCCGAAACAGTGCATGATGCACCAGTCCCGAACTATGCGGATTGCTCTTATCATTATAATTAAAATTGGAGGACAATTTTACAATCACCGTTTGCGTAGTTGGGTTGATATAGATATACTGATTATAAATGCCCTGCGCCATAAACTCGCCCTGATTACTTTCGTAAAGCCACCATTGATAACCGTAGCCAACCTGTGAATGCGCCGAATTGGAGCTATTGGGTTGTAGGTGTTCTGCATCTGCGAGCGTAGAAGCTTTAATCCAACTTTGCGGTACAATCTGTTTGCCCTGCCAATTGCCATCATGCAAAAATAACTGCCCCATTTTAGCATAATCTCGCGCCGTTACATTTAAACCACCCAGCCCCATTTCCATACCATAATCATCTACGAGCCAGTAAGCATCGAATTCCATGCCCAGCGGATCCCAGATTTTTTCTTGCGTATATTCTGTCAAAGTCTTACCCGTCACGCGCACCAACAACATCGCTAGCACATGAGTGTTAATACTCACGTAGTGGTGAAACGTGCCTGGTTCGCGCTCCCGTTTTAGCGATTTAGCAAATTCATCCTGCGACGAACCCCACGCAAAGCTGCGTCCGTAACGGTTAATGTCGGAGTTAAAATCGCCATAGTCTTCGTTAAAACCAACGCCTGAAGACATTTGTAACACATCTTTAATGGTTACGCCCTCGTAAGCCGAACCTTTGAGTTCTGGCAGATATTCATCAACGGTCTGCTGTACACTTTCAATTTGTCCAGCTTCCAGCGCAATGCCTAGCATCGCCGATACAAAGGATTTCGCAACCGACCACGAAATATGGCGCGTACTTTCAGAATTATTGTGATAATATTTTTCGTAAATTAAAGTGTCATTTTGGATAATGACTAGCGCATCCATCTGAGAGGAATCAAGAAATTCGGTAACGTTAAAGGAGGTGTTTTTATAAGTAAAAGAAGTGGGTAACGTCGCTACTTCTTGACGCGGAAAACGATAAGGTTGCGGACTTTTTTGAATCGTTCGACTAGTCATCGCTTCATCCAAATGAATAAAGTTGTAAGCAATTCGATCTTGGTCGAATAAGTGACTCACTTGGTTAAGGCGTTTAAATTTTGGATAATAATACGCGCCCGCTGCTAGTGTAATAACGAGAATGACCAAAAGAATTTTTTGCCAAAGTTTCATGCAAAGTTAGTTTTTATCTTAAATTTAACCTCAATAGTCGAGGAATTCAGCAGAGAAGCAACAATTTACGTAGTTTGTTGGTATTATTTAAAAGGATGTTAGATTTTAGACGTTAGATATTAGATAAGTACCTCGCATTGATTATTTGAGCAATTAACTGTAAAAAGTAAATAACACAACGATGAATAAGAAAGACATTTTTGATACCGCCTACAAAGCAACTAAACCGTTGCGCAAAGCAGTAGGCAAAAAACTAAAAGATACCGTTATGGATTCAGGAAGACAGAAAAGTTCCGCTCACGCTGATACTATTATTCGCAACCACGTGGTCTGGTCGATGTCGGCGGGATTTATTCCCATTATGGTGGCAGATATATTTGCGGTCAGTGCCGTTCAATTGGACATGATTCGGCAAATGTGTAAAGTATATGACGTTGACTTTTCGGAGACGCAAGGTAAGGCGTTAGTTACTTCGCTGACGGGTACGACGCTCGCGCGATTAGGTGCAGGTAGTTTGGTGAAAATGTTGCCCGGCATCGGTTCGATGATTGGCGGCGCTACGGTTTCCGTATTTGCGGGAGCTTCCACTTATGCTTTAGGTGAAGTGTTTAAAAAGCATTTTGATTCAGGCGGAACAATTTTGGATTTCGATCCAGCGCGATTGAAAAAGTATTATAAGGAAAAGTTTGAAAAAGGTAAAAATGTAGCGCGCGACATCAAAAAGCAACAAGAAGAAAATTTAGAGCAAGCAACTGAATCTGCGGAAAGTTTTGCCGAATCGGTAGTGGATGATGTGGTCGATAAGGTAGAAGAGATTAAAATTGATATTGCGGAAACGTTACAGCCCAAGGGGGTCAAAACAACTCCATTAGAGGAACTAAAGAAATTGGGAGAACTGCGTGCATTGGGCGTGTTGAACGATGATGAATTTGAAGAAATGAAAAAGAAGATCATCGAGAAATTTTAAATAATGACACTTTTTCGAGTGTTCGTGAGCAACAGAAGTTGTAGTGGTCGTGGATCGCTACAACTTTTTCCTTTTTAGGATTATGATTTAAAACAATATAAATGTAAATATTTTAACCACACAGTAAAGGACTATAGATAAAATCCATATTCTGTTGTAGAAGCATCAAAGTCATACCTTTTTATTAACAATCGAATAAAAAGTTACTCATAGTATAGGAAAAAAGATAAATTAATATATTTTTGCATTTAATAAAAATTAAAAGGTCATCACCAAAACCGTATAATCCTATTATCAATTATAATCCTTACTTATAATCCACACACAATGAAGCATTTAGTGCAAATTCTATTCTGATTCACTTATTTAGATGATAAGAATTAGAGATTTGTACAACGTGAAACACCTGATCACATAGACCGATTATTTTTAATATTTGCTATTTTTAGAAAAATAGTATCTGCAAATAAAAGTACGAAATAGAGTAGTGGCTCTACTTAAGTTTCACTTTTGTTTTCTACGTTTCTCAGGCAACTTCAACTTTTTCCGCTTTTCCATGAATATCAATGTTATTTCTACGGCATAGACAGCACTTACTGGTGACTGCTCTAAACGGTATCTATTTGTTTAATTTTTCAATTAAAATAAATATTAAAAATTTATCTAAAGTATAAACCTCTGACTATTATTTACGTAAGACAAGCCATAGATAACATACATTCTTTCTTCTTAATAACATATCTACGAGAAAACCTACCAAAAGCTAATCATTCTTTATAGAGAGTTTAGTATAGCCCTCTGTATCTGGGCATTTTTCATTAGAGCATTAAAACGGCAATTGTACAATAGTTAGTCAAGAGAACTTAATAGTTTTTTCTTTTACTGATTGTACTTCTTAAAAAAAATTGACATAAGAAATTACTATAAATTATAATCTGTTGATTTACAGATATATAGATCAGTATTTAACAAATCACTACAATTTAATAAATATTGAGCCATTCGCGAAATCGACATTTTTACATACGTATCTGAGCATAAAATATTTAATATGAATCGAAATCTACTTGCTGTTCTAAAAGCGGTAGGCAAATGTCACACACTACGGCAACACCCATTGTCAGGCACTTGCACCTTACACCTGATTACATTTTTAGCCGTCTGTTGGCTGTTGCCAAATCAATTGTCTGCCCAATGTACCGATTTGGCAGTTAGCACTGATGCTACCATTTGTCAAAACGAAACCACTCAACTAAGAGCAACTGGGGCAGCAAATTACACTTGGAGTCCTTCGGCAGGACTTAGCTGTACTTCCTGCCCAGATCCAATAGCCTCTCCTTTATCTTCTACTACTTACACGGTTGCTTGTAATGACAACGGCATTCTAACGGAGCGTCAAGTTACCGTTACGGTGCGGGTAGCACCAGTTATCGATAATGTAAACACCAGTTTAGCTACTGGTTGCGATACCGATGATGGTGAGATTGTGATAGCGGCAAGTGGTGGGAATGGGGCTTTAGAATATAGCGTTGATAATGGCTTCTCCTATCAGCAATCGCCTAGCTTTTTCAATCTCACACAAGGTACTTATCGGGTAAAAGTGAGAAACGCGGACGACTCCTGTGAAGTAGATGGTGGGGAACAGAATTTAGGAACGGTCAACTCACCCAATGGAGTTGTTTCTAATATTATCCAGCCCAATGATTGCGGTAGTTTTACGGGGGGGATCGGTATTACTGCGAGTGGTGGAACGGGAGCTCTTGAGTACAGTATTGATAACGGAACGACTTGGCAAAGCAGCAATTCTTTTTCCAATATTACGGCTGGTTTCTATCGGGTGCGAATAAGAAATTCGGATATGACCTGCGAGGTGAATATCGGTACCGTTATTTTAGCAGATCCTGTACGCCCCTTCATTGGTGAAGTCACTCAAGTAGATCCTACTTGCGGCAACGCTGATGGTAGCCTCTCCATATCAGCCACGGGTTTAGCCAGTTTAGAATATTCTATCAATGGCACTCAATGGCAAAATAGTAATGAATTTCAAGATTTAGCTGGTGGCGATTATACTGTCATGGTTCGCAACCAAAATAGCATTGGCTGTGTAACGCTTTGGGATAATAATCCAGTTACTTTAGATGCTGGAACACCACCTACTTTTACTTCCAATGACACTACGAATCCAACCGATTGCGGCGCAACGGATGGAACAATTACCGTAAACGCTACGAGCAATGGTGCATTAGAATATAGTCTGGATGGCGGCACAACTTTTCAGGACGAACCTGAATTTTTTGGCTTAGCACCAGGCACTTATACACCTACCATTCGCAATGCCAATGGTACTTGCTCCATTACAGGAATAGCAGCAGTTTTAGCTGCACAAACTCCTCCCACGTTGGGTACGCCGACCAGTTCTCCGCCGACTGCTTGTGCGAATAGTGACGGAACGATCACTTTAACTGCTACTGGTGGAAATAGCGCAGGGAATTATGAATTTTCTGTAGATGGCGGTGCTACGTGGCAAGCATCGGGTGACTTTATGGGTTTAATTGCGGGGCAATATACTCCCGCCGTTCGCAATGCTGATTTTACTTGTTCAGTAGCTGGAACACCAATAGATCTTACTGTAACGGACGGCTTAACTATTGATGATATTACCATTACGACTCCTTCCGATTGTGGCGCAATGGACGGAGCGGTTACCATTTCTGTTAGTGGTGGTACTGGCAATTATGAATACAGTTTCAATGGAGCGGCTTATGTAAATACTCCTACTTTTAGTGGATTAGGCAATGGAGATTACCCCATTTTGATTCGCAATAGCGACTTGACTTGTGTGACTAATGCAGGAACAGCGCGTTTACAAGGCTTAGCGGAAATAGTTATTAATAGTGTCAATGCGACCTCAGATACTAACTGTGAACTACCCAACGGATCGATTGTAATTAACGCGACTGGTAGCAGTGAAAGTTTAGAATATAGTTTAAATGGAATAATGTTTCAGCCATCCAATTCTTTTACTGCCTTACCTGCTGGAAATTACACGCCCACTGTGCGTTATGGAACTGGTCAAGGATGTTTAGTATCAGATGCAGTAGTTACTTTAGATGAAGCAGAAAGCGTTGTTATTTCAGGAATCAGTACTTCTAATATTACCGATTGTGGTGGCACAACCAGTCTCACTTTTGTGTTAAGTGCCTCCAGCACTGGTGATTACGAATTTAGTATCAATGGTGGACAAAGTTGGCAGGAATCTCCCTTCTTTGGGGGCATTGTGGCGGGTACTTATAACCTACGCGCGCGTAATCAGGATGGAAGTTGTCTAGTAAACGCTGGTCAGGAAACATTCACTGAACCTGCTTCTCCGATCGTTAATAATGTTTCTCCCGAAGACCCATCGGATTGTGGAACTAGCAATGGTTCTATCACGATTACCGCCAGCCGACCACAAAATGCTCCTTCGTTAGAGTATTCTATCGATGGTGGACAGAATTGGTTAGTCACCAATACATTTAATAACCTAAGTGCTGGAGCTTATCAACTTCGAGTGCGTTACAGCGATGGCACCTGCGTCACGGATGCAGGTACAACTACGCTCACTAATCCTAGTCCACCAACCATCACCCAGATTCAACCGCAGTCTCCTTCTGTTTGTGGGGCTGCCGACGGGAGCATCACGATAACTGCCAGTGGTGGAAGCGGCGTATATTCCTATAGCATCAACGGTGGAACAACTTTTCAAAATAGTAATACTTTCGGTACAGTAACGGGAGGCGATTATATTATAGCCATTCGAAATCGGGATGGAAGCTGTGTAGTTATTAGTAATAATCCAACTACCGTAGTGGATGATGCCCCACCCGTCATTAATCAGGTTACGCGCAACAGTCCTACTGGCTGTGGGCTTGATGATGGTTCAATCATCATCGATGCGACTCCCGCTGCTGGCTTAACGTTACAGTATAGTATAGATGGAGGTACAACTTTTCAGTTAGGCAATACATTCAATGATCTTCCAGAATCTACTTATGACGTTATCGTCCAATACACTGATGGTGGCTGTCCAAGTGCTGGCGGAAGATTTATTTTAGATAATCCAGAGTCCCCAGATATTGTCGATATAATAGCGATAAACCCAGAGTGTGATGCCAGTAACGGCTCTATTACGATTAATGCTACTCACGACGGTAGTGCTGATTTAGAATATAGTATTGATGGCGGTACGGTCTATCAAGCCTCTAATATTTTTAACAATTTACCAGTTGGAACTTATCCATTGCGTGTGCGCGTGACGGGCAGTACTTGCGTAGTTTCTGCAGGTACAAATATCCTGGAAGAAAATCCACCTCCAGTTATTAGAGTGGTGAACGCCATTCAGTCTGACAACTGCTCCAATATTGATGGTATCATCGAGATATTTACTTCTGGTGGAAATCCACAAAACTACGAATACAGTATTAATGGTGGTCAGGATTGGCAAAGAAGTAGTGAGTTTGAAAACCTTGCTGCTGGTACCTATAATGTAGCCGTGCGGGTTTTAAATACAACGTGTATTGTACCTTTCGACGAGACAACTGTTTTAACTCAACCCGAACAACCAACTTTAGGAAATGTAGAAAGTACGCCACCTACTTGTGGCGGTACAAACGGTTCTATCTCCATAACTGCTAGTGGCGGGACGCCTCCTTACCAATATACGATTGATGGCGGGCAAATGTGGCAACCGACTAGTACATTTAATAACCTTTCCGAAGGCAACTATTTGGTAGGTGTGCGTAACAGCGATGGAAATTGTGCAGTATTTGGTCAAAATTTTCGCTTGTCTGAACCAGACGAACCAGATGTAACCAGAATCAATAGCGACAATCCTACTTGTGATGGCAATGATGGAATGATCGAAGTGATCGCTACGGGTGACTTGCCATTAGAATATAGTATTGATGGTGGAAATACTTACGTTAGTACGAATACTTTTACGGATCTAGCAGTAGGAACTTACGAGGTTTTTGTGCGATTTAGCAATGGAACATGTGCTGTAGATGCTGGCACCGTAACTTTAGTTGAGCCAAATCGCCCCACCATGACCAACATCAATTCTAATAACCCTTCCAATTGTGGTGCTGCGGACGGAACGATTCAGCTTTTAGCTAATGGCTCTTCAGCTCTAGAATATAGTATTGATGATGGCGCGACTTATCAGTTTAGCAATAACTTCACGGGGTTAGTCGCAGGAAATTACGCGATTCGGGTGCGGTTCACTGACGGAAGTTGTGAAATTTTTGGTGGCAACGTAACGCTTTCCGATCCTTCTTCTCCAACTATCACCATGATTGACAGTACCGATCCGACCAACTGGGGAATAGCAGATGGAACGATTACCATTTCGGCAACGGATAATGGCACTACTGGCATGGAGTATAGTATTAATGGCGGAACTACTTACCAAACCTCTAATGTTTTTAGCGGTTTACCAGGCGGCATGTATGATATTCAGGCGCGTAATACGGGAGGTAGTTGTATCGTTTCGGGCGGAATTGTTACTTTAACAAATAAAATTGCTCCGCAAATCACTGATGTAGCTAGCACAAATCCAAGTTGTGATGACAGTGATGGTTCGATAACTATTACTGCTACGGGTTCCGCCAATCTTGAATATAGTATTAATGGTGGAGCGACCTACCAAAATACGGGAATCTACATTGATTTGGCAGAAGGTATTTATAATATACAGGTTCGTAATGCGGATGGTACGTGTATTACTACTAACCCCAGCGTTACCTTGACTCAACCGACGATTGCTACTGTCACCAGTTTCGATGCGACCAATCCGACTTGTAATAGCAATAATGGCTCGATTGAAATATTTATTACGGGTAATCCTAATGGAGTTGAGTATAGTATTGATAACGGAACGACTTA
>JAULKR010078988.1:0-10976 GCA_032356305.1 Prasiola linearis | reverse complement strand
ACACACACACACACGCACACACACACACACACACACACACACACACACACACACACACACACACACACACGCACACATATACACGGTAATTTGCAATCAAGGTCGCATCTAATACTTTAAGTAAGAATGTAATTCTGTACAACCTGATATTTTCGTTGCGCCAGTCCTCATACTTGCTCTCCTCCTGAGCGATTTGCCCTTGCAGACTGCAGAATATTAAACGCACAGCAGTTAATGAGCGTTCACTCCTTAAATGAAATCCTACTGAGGCTCGTACCGTACACTTGCACTTCACAAGGTAGATTTAACATCTTCGTGATCCTATGAGAAACCAAGAAGTGTTCAAGGAGGTCCACTTGCCAATGCTAAGAAACAAGCCAGCTGTCATAACATGCAATCCTGCATATCAAATAACCACGAGATTGTGTGCACATTACCTATAACCTTTCTCGTCCCTAATGCACTAGCCTCGTGGCAGTCGTTCTGTCAGCTTACAAGCAGAAGTGGGGAGGCGCACTCCGACTGTGTGAGACCAGAAGCAATGTTCGGCAATCTACAGAGGTCAAACCTGTCAATCTGCCGCTGGGTTTCTTCAAGGGCACTGTGCGCCTCAGCATCGCTGTCTCCAGACAAGCTGGCAGTCAGGGCCTCTCGCAGCTGCTCAGCGGCTTCCAGTGCTTCCTTAGCTACATCTACGCGATTCTTCACTGCGAGCCAATAGGTATGAAGACATCTCGTGCTCACTAACGCTTTGATGCTATACTGCGCTGCGGAGGGGTCTCTCCTTCTGACGTATTTGCAATAAATTTGTGGAAAATTGTAATAAAGTTGCTTATTTGTGACTGTGTGTGGTACAAAGTTACGTACAGTAGGCAGTATGGACAAAGAGGCATGTAAAAATAACCGGTCAAAACAACACCATAGGTATATGAGATTGCTAGTGTGACCTACAGAGACTTGCATGTAGTGCTTTCATGGCCACATTCAACTCCTGGTGATTTACTGTGCCGAATGAACGTTTCACACAGTAACAATGACGATTCATTACCATTGACCTTTGCAGTCACTGCATCCTTAATCTGCCATGAAGACTCAGGCGCACCGGGCCAACAGTGTCGTCATTGCTCCCCAGACGTTTGCTAGAACAGGGGCGCAACTTTAGCACAACCTCACAGCGCTATTCGAACGGAAACATGTTGGATGCCTGGTGATGCGACCCTCACACAGCGCTCCCTTAATACCGTGGGAGAAGGGCCATTGCACAGCCAACAACCACCTTATTTAGGCTGCATCAGCTTTCATCGTGGATCAATGTGAAAGCTGTCTCCAATGCCAGATGCAGAGTAACGTATGCCCTCATCAGCTAGTAGGCATTGATCGGGAATGCACCGATTGCCATGAGGTTGAACCTGATCTCGTTGCCGCTGTATGCACTAATGCGCTCCTGTATGCGAGCTGCTGCGACATCCATCCAGGTTTGCTGCAGGAGCATGTCTGCATTAACTCATCTCAGAGATAAATATGGAGAGATTAAAGTTTCATACATCGTCCGAAATCACTTGACGGAAACGAAAGGCTTTCTCCTTCCTCACCACTACCATCAGCACCCGGGCAGTTCGAAGACATTGACTGCTGCGCTGATTCCCAGCCTGGCTATTACCTCATCACGGCCACGTGCTCAGGGACGACGTGCTTCGCGATCAGGGACGTGATATAAAAGCACTATTGCTTACTAATGCTTCTTACAGGACCCTGTCACAGCGGGGCGACCACCTCAGAGGCTGCACCGAGGTTGAGGGGACCGGTGCTGAGGCCGTCCAGCTCATACACTGCTCCAGCGACGAGGACATACGACACGAAGTGGAACGCGTCCTCGTCTTCTGTTGCCCTGTGTGCGCCGCAGGACGGGGAGAGCCACGACGGTCGCTCCGCTTGTCACAGCCCGTGAGGATACTTGTATGACTGACAGAGGCTGAAGACTGTCAAGATATGTCAAGTTGGTTGCAAGAAGAGCTGGCCACTGATTGCAGCTGCCACACCACAACGATGTCGCATGGTTTACATTTGTCTGGCTGTGTCTGGCTGCTGGTCGCGAGCCTTATCAAGAAGGGCGACATTTATCGATTTATCAATAACACAAGGCAGTGTGAGGGAGGGAGTGATTGAGGGAACATGGGACCAAAGGTCGGAGCACCTTGCGTCTTCAGTAGCTATTGGGTCTGGAGGGTGGAAGCTGTTATGCACCCGACGAATGACTTCAGAGTTGCCGATCGCGTGTCCTGAGAGTGCACACATCCGTTAAATTCCGCAGGCAGCTGAATGTGGCTGCATTGCCAACAACAACCTTTGGTGGGATGGAGAGCTATGGGTATGCTCAGTTCGCAGCATAGTTGGCTTGGCTGTGACGATGTAATATCTCATAATGGACATAACGAGTCCGTGAGAATGTTTGGAAAGAGCAGCTGCTGTGGGAATTACTCAGACAGGGTATTACCATCATGGGAGGTTGTGCCGCCCCAATGACAGATTTTGGATGATAGAGATTGACGGTACAGCCAATTTGATTCAAAAGCCATTATGGATACAGCAGGAATGCTCGATATATTCTGCACATCATCATGTGTGAAGCTCTGAGCCTTGTGGGGCGCTACAGGGTCACCTAGATCTTCTGGTCCGAAAGAAGAGGTGAAGTCTTTCAGAGCCGTGAGATCTGGACCTAGGTCGATATCCAATCGGTTAAGAAGCACCGACAGGATTGCCTGTGCATGCAGCGTACTTTAGTATGACTAAGTGGCCCCTTGAGCATAGCAAATCATTGGGGAAAAGTCGTATATTCAAAAACATCGCAAGTGTCAAGAAGAGGCTAAGAAAGCGATCACCTGTGTCGCGCATGCATTCGGTATTACTTGCTGAGCGAATAGCACTCGGCTGTCGACTGGCCGCTTCTCGGGAGCTGTCAGTTGAGGAAGCGTCGTTTGCCATTTGAAAAGGAAGATGAGACCGTATACAGGCCTGCGCAACCGATGTATCACCCCATCTCTCACATTTGCTGGAAGAAAGATTGCGCTGTATGCATCTCCAAGCTGTCCGTGTCAAAGAACAGACATTAAAGCTAAAGTTCTTACTCGAGGGCATGAAGGGCTTCCGAGTCCAGCGAATATAGCTCTTCAACCTGCACACTCGACGGAATATTACAGCAACAACAGAGCAACACGCTCATTATTCCACTTACAGCACACCAATGTGACCTGACTCTCTGTCCTTTGCCTTTGCAGCTGGTGAAACAAAGAGCCAAATGTGTCTGGGCAGCAGCACCTGCACACCTTTGACGCCGATATCCTGCCAAGCGAAACGGTATTTCGTCAGCCAAGCGCTTTCAAGACTGCCTGCTTCGCGAATATTCCATTGAAGGAACCGGCTCGAAGTCTTCTCGCTCATACCAAAAGAACAAGGAGCTTGGGCTTAAACAGTTCAAATGATATTGTATGAAACACACCTGCATTAGAGCGGTAAAGACGCCTGCAAAGAATCATCAGAAAGATTGATTCGTTATCAGCTGCGAGTGACATATTCAAAATATATGTTTCGTTTCGAAGAGCCTTGACGAGTTGCATGCTCACTCGCACGGTTGAAGATGTTTCACATCCTTACCAGGATCCGACTCAATCGTCGACCAGACTTCCATCGTGGGAGACAACCGGATTTATGTAGAGATTTCCGGCAATCGACGGCAGGATTCAACGGATGACGGAAGTTCACAAATATAGCGCTTACGACGATGGTAAGTTGATATATAAGAGCTCAATGTAAATCTAATATCACATCAACAGTTGCTTGACGTTCCACGGTGCACCTTTGCCAGTTTCTTAATCCGCTAATTTCAGAATGACAGCCTGTCTTGCCTGTAACTTGCAGGTTGCCATTGGCAGCTGATCATTATACTTCACGTTGTGAAATTCTAATATAGGTCTTGCAGGATTTACCAGATCAACACGGAAACATTGAAGCCGTCATTCCTTACCGAATGGTAACGATTGTGTGCGCTACCGGCATGCAGATTCGAGACGTATATGTAGGGCGACTGTCGCTTTAAAGATAGATGACTCTGAAATTCTAAGAAAGGTTGCAGCGCGTGCACATTTTGGAGCTACAGTAATCTCACTCTTACGATCAGGTGTCAAGTACAGTTCGTACAAGCTGTGACCCTGGTCACGCATCAGCCTCACTTTCTTCATTCAGCGATCGAAATATTATGCTTACTGTGGATACCGACGTTCGCTAGAGGTGATCTTGAACTGGTCTGCAGCTGCGTCTTAATCGGCATTATATAAGACTTCGCCGCACTTCTGACATGAGGCGAAGCTGGACAAATGTCAAGCCGATGCTGCCAAGTTCAATGAGCCAAGAACGTCTGTATCTCTTTTTAAATAGGTAAGCTTTTATTCCGGAGAATCCATCAGCGTGTGTACAAGCCGACCATTGCTTGCACAGCACCGGCTATTATGTATGAAACTATAAGAGGTTTGAATGCATTCCCGAAAGGTATTGGAAGAATACCAAGTCGTCAGGATTATGCAAGGCCGTGAATATGATTGTCTAATAACTGAACAGCAGGCTCGCCCCGAGGTGTGTCACAGGTGTGCGTCATCTCTTGCAGCTTCTCCAGATGTCGCACATACGAAGGTACCGATGCCTGTGCGACATCCTCGGACCGCTGCCTCTGAACTTCCGGCACAAACATCAACGGAGGCCATGGCTTCAGCCAGCCGACTGCCAGGCAGTGGTGGAGGCAGCAATGCTGCGAGCTTTTCAGTCCGCGGTGGCTTCGGCAGCTTTGCTACCAGTGGAAGCATGAGCACAGCAGTGGATGCAGCTGAAGCCGCAGCAGCTCAGGCACAACAAGCTGGAGCAGCATCAGGTGTTGCAACTTAACTACAAGAAATTGTCTTACAGTTCATAATTGCATCGCCAAAGATTGACGGCTGTAGCTGAAGAGCACTGAGAGCTCCTGCTTATAATTTTGTACGCATTTCCGTCCCTTCAAATCATCAGATACCAAACCTGGACCATTTCAAAAAAAACTAATGGAGCTATTATTTAGCGATCACACGATCACACGATGATAAGGGTAGTGATACTGCCGCAATGTTTATAATTCGGCGCATGCCCCCCAGATGGTTAAGTCGCAGGCCCACGGTCAGCTCGAAACTGCTCACACTAGTTCCAGTGGCAATGATAGTCAGGGCTCGAGTGTTGATGATTGGCGCATGGATGCCCTCGCCCGAGCAGAACCTGCCAGCTGTCTGAATGACGCGTGGGGCTTTTCCCCTACGTCACTCAAATGCTTCTTCAAAGAGATGCTTCGTCATCTCTTGACTAAACCTTCGTCATCTCATGACTCACCCTTCGTCTCTGTTTGGGTTGCAGCGACCAGGGCTCTGCTGTTTCCCTGGGAAAGGCGGCAATTCGATGGCCGAGGCGGTAAGCTACGAACGTGGGAGAAGGTGCCTCGATAATTTAGACCCCGTACGGCCTCGAAGTTTACGTGACTGTCAGAACTTGGAACTGCTGCAAGCGTTACAAAAGCGTTGCCTTCCACAGGAAGTGCCTGTCGCTTACTTCACCATATTGTAGATATATGTCATATATGCCCACTTCTCATGTGCATGCTCATGATCTCACATGAGCCTGGCAGCTGCGGAAGTGCTGTTGACTGCCTTGCTCTTATGTGCAAATGCAGTTGTATTGGGGGGTCTTCGTGACAGCCATTGCAGCTCTGCTGTTTTCGAAGATATTGATGCCATCCGACACTAAAGAGCAGGTGCACTAAGCTCTGTCACAGAAGGGTGTCTGCATTCTACCTGCTGTACACTTTTTTCAATATCACCCTATGCATATTGTTTCAAGTATCAGCTAGCCGACAAAGACATTGACCATGCTAGCATCGGGCACCATAAATGCCACACTGCATTGCTCGTGTGAATAAGTACTAAAATGTCCGTAGCTACTGTATGACATGGAAGTTTGTGTGGTCAGGAAGTAGACGAGGAGAAGGAAGCACGGAAGAAGGAACTTGCCAGGCTGCTTCTTGCTGGCAGCCTGTCTTTAACCGATGACGATGCCGACGTGTTTGAAGGGTTGTCGCCCTCTGAGATTTCGGCCTATGTCACCGACTCCACAGGGGTAAGGAGTTTGCAGTCATATCATTTAGTTTCTGGTTTCACTGGTTTCCCTGATTCACTGAACAAAGGAACTGTTCTCCTGTTTCGCTGGAGAAAGAAAACCCTAAAGTGGGATTGCTTCCTCGATTTTTGCTTCTTTCTTTTGCCCTGCCAAAGAGGCTACCTAATTAATTTGTTCAGTCTGACCTGGTCAGGCACAATCGAACATTTCACACTATCGAAAAGCCCACCGCCTTATTCGTTACAATCTGTGGATGGTGCACTAATAGCTGCGATCTTTTCGCGATGATTGGCTCGTACTTTGAGTCGACTTCTATCATAGCACGAGGTAATTAAAAGTTTGTCGCTTGCCACAGGGAGTGTCTTCGTCGGACCCTTTTGAGGTGGGAGCCTGTCACTTTGTCTCACACCTATACTTGCATGCACCATACACACACACACGCACGCACACACAAACACACACGCGCACGCACACACACACACACACACACACACACACACACACACACGCACACACACACACACACACACACACACATACACACACACACACACACACACACACACAAACACACACGCACGCACGCACATACACGAAAACATGCACGCTTTGTATACAATCAGAACGAGGTTTGCATATATGAAGTAAGCACACGCATGCACATACTTTAAAAGTGCTGGATCTTTATGATTCCGGACACATTTATAGTTGTTCAGATTAATGTTTCGCAGGCAGTCATGAATCAACCGATATGTGTGATACCATTTTATATACGAGTTGACATCACCAGCAAAGGGCACATATTCATCATTACCGCCTAATACACTATGCTAGATGTGACTTGCGTACTGCTGGTTGGTGAAGTGTCTTTTCATCCAACTTTAAGTTAAATACGTTTAGGTAGAAAGCTTACTTTCAAAACAAAAAGAAGGATCAAAACAAAAAGAAGGAACCGTACAACTCACCTTTTTGTGTCTAAGCTATGACATTTGACATTTGACGAAGTATGTGATTGCCACAGTACTATTAGTAGGATATGCAAGTAACGTTGCAACTGTTTTATGTTCCCTTGAAACTTGTGAGAGAGAGAGAGAGGGGTGGGGAGAGAGAGGGGGGAAGTACCACACGTGTTCGTTGTATTGATGAATATGTGCAATAGTACTAGTATATACATTACCTTGTGATATATCCACTGTTTGCTGATTTTTGGAGTGCAAAGGAACCTAAATAGGCACAAGCTTGAGAATAGATATACATTGTAGTCATTTCTAAGATACATATCTAGTATAATATATTTGGACGAACACAGCTTCAGTCCACAACGCTTGTGGAGAGGCATGTCATAGTGTGCCTTGTAAATAACCAGAGTGTTCACGGCTCCTATGAAGGAAAATTGAATCCTCATTAGGCCAGGGGTTTAGGATTAACTTAGACTTTTGGCTCTAAGCTATAACTGATAGGCTATAGCGCTAGCCTAGTATGAATGGCAAATATCTCTAGATGCAAGATCACTGCCACTGTCACCCACTGAAGCTATTGCAAGATTCAAGCTTGGTTGATTGTTTAGATTCTTAGTGACACATATAAGATCATCAAGTTTTCACGATTGGAAGGGAGCTCTTTTCAGACTCATAACTTGAACTCAACTTCATGGATGTAAATTGCGTAATAACACTTGTATTTCAAATTTCATATAAGAAACCTCTTGTAGAGCGAGGTCCTCTTGTATAGCGAGGTCCTCTTAAGTCCTCTCAGAGCCTAAGAGGACCTCGCTCTTAGGTCCTCTTAGAGCCTTGCTCATTAGCGATCTTAGTCATAAGGGCTATTCGTCGTCTAGCATCGCTAGCCGGCTGGTGCCTTTTACTACCGTCAAGTATTGTTGTATTGCTCTTGAATCAACACCGCAGCTATGGCGGCTGCAGTCTGCTTGCATTCTTCACTCTTTAATTTTGAAATTTGTTTAAAAGAACACTAAGTCCTACACCTCCACAGTATATAATTAGTCAATCAATTCTACGAAAGCTTTGTGCGACAAACCTAGATTGGCCCTTGAGGCCAGATTTGGGTCAGAATTTTTTTCCTTGATAGAATATGAAAGAGCGCCTTTTGATACCTTTCAAATGTAACTGTCGTGACAAACTATCCGAAGTAATAGAGAGAAAACTTATTACCCACATCTCGTCGCAACGGTCAAGGGTGTAACAATTTCATTGTTCATTACTTGTGTTTCTATGGTATTTTTATTGATAAATATGTGCATCTTGATTAGAGTTTACTTTATCACTTTTGATGATTCATCACAATGCTTGCATACCTCGCATTGTGTATGCACCTTTGGGCGGCTTATCATGCCGCCATGCATTTCGTTCTTCAGTATAATCTTCTCACGCTTTCAAATTGCTACTCATTGTATCTGCGTAAATAAGACAACGCGATGCGCGAGCCTTGAGTACCCACCGCTAAGCTTCATCTCGTGCACATTGTCTAGCACCGATGTGATTGCATGTTATCGCGCTCTCTCATCACGTACTGACATGCAATCTAGTTACACTGCAGTACTGGTCGAGCGGGCATGCATGACAAATTACTAGGTATGTATATATGGTTCGTTTGCCGATGACCCCGTCTTTCTGGGTGTTGTCTTCAATTGTAACATGCTAACCTTTGCCTAGGAGGTCTTGTAAAATAACGAGTATGTGTCCATGGCTGCCCCACATCTAGATGCTGAGTTCTTGCGCTCAAGGCTCAAGTCCGAGGGCTTTGTCGACTAGTTGTCACTCACGGGGTTTTTACCCTTTCTTGGGGTCGTTTGAAAGTTCTCTCTGCTCTCGAGGGGTAGAGCTCTTTGGGAGGGGTGGACTGTAGTGCGAGCGGCATTGTTGTTAGTATCTGGAATGTTGATGCAATTCTTGTCACGTGGTTGAAACCTTGTGGCGGTTGTAGCCTCTTTTCTGCTTTATACTATATGATGTAAAGAGTGAACTCCGTTCCACTACCACTATACGTGAGTGGTAATTGGTGATTGGTACACTACATCATGTATTCGCAAACTTCGTTGTTGAGCACGATCGTATACGCGTGTAGTACTATAGTATGCACGAAATTGTGTCAGTGGACTACTTATACATGTGTGTAGTAACAATCTATACTGTGTGTATATATCGGGGTCGCACAACGCACGAGCATATGCATGTGCATGCGAAATGCTTTGAGCACAAGTAGGATCCATCATAACCATAAAAATCATCTACTGGAAGTGTATATACAGTATGTACCAAATTGAAGTGATGACGCGCTGCAAAAGCATATGCGGTTCGACTCAGCGCATCCACATACGTACGATTATTTTTTGGAAAATTATCATATATTATAAATATATTACATATTGCAACCATCTGATGATCGATTATTACATTTACAATGAGAACAGAGAAAATATCTAGAAAGGTGGGTCGTAAAATGGCAGACTGCAGCCACATGGACCAATTGATTGCAACGCCAAGATACCTATATATACGGCTTTCAAGCTATGATCACATGTCATGAAAACAAGGTCTACGAGTAACCATTGCACTATACATGTATACCGTGCACCTATACATTGCACTACACATTGCACTATACATTGTACTATACATTGCACTGTACATGTACAACGGTACCGGTACCATGCACATGTATACCGTCTCCTTCATGATACTGAGCAGCACACCAATTGTCATCCTTTCTTTCTGCTTTACATCACCAATCCTACGCCTACCATTTG
The DNA here is from genome assembly GCA_032356305.1 of Prasiola linearis. Classification (NCBI taxonomy): domain Eukaryota; kingdom Viridiplantae; phylum Chlorophyta; class Trebouxiophyceae; order Prasiolales; family Prasiolaceae; genus Prasiola; species Prasiola linearis. The sequence continues at coordinate 1,027 of JAULKR010078988.1, read as the reverse complement.
GCAGTATCCATAGCAGTATACTAGTACTGCTATAATAGCCACTAGTACTAGTACTACTACATAGTATACTAGCGCTTTAGCAATACCAGTAGAGAGCAACTTTAAAAGTATTAAAGTTTAAAGAACTGTTGTAGACTCGGAGTTGCTCGAGTAAAGATTTGGATTTGTCTCCATGATTGACTGTGACCTTAAGTAGTTATCCTAGGATAACTCAAAGGCCTTTGACATATTACGATTCAACAAGGAGCAACTGTTGAATCGCGCTTTGAGCACTTGGCAATGCAGGATCAACCTTAAGCTTGGCGAATACCTCAGAGCCACTTTCAATGCGGTCTAGGTCGTAGCGATATATGGATATGTTGCTTCCAATAAATTTACCGTCCTCGAAGTTGCTCCCAGCTGTATATATGTACCTTCGAAAGCGAATTGACATCATAAATTTCTTTAGAAATTGCATGCAAACCATCATTGACTAAGTAAGTGTCCAATATCTTCCATAACAGCCTGCAAGGTACAGTGTACTAGTAGTATATGTACAACTGATCGACCGATGCATCGATGCAGTATAATCTTGTGTGAGTGCACAACACTACGAAAGAATTTGTCCTGTTTTGTAATCCGAATGATGATGTTCGAACATGTGAATTCACAGCTTGCATGGCTCATCACCAGTGAACGATCGGCAAAAATAGCAATCAGTACTAGCATCACATAACACGGACGCTTTCATTTGATGTATACTCGTACTTTGAATTTGCTTCGTTCGCTGCCGATCCTCTCCATTTGATGCCTTCCGGACTAGGAAGCGTATTCACATCACCCCGTACATATACCAGCTCCGAAGGGCTACCCCGTTCATTTGAAAGTTGACACATACCTGCAACATGTTAACATCATAGAAAGCTTCAAAATGGGTGTTCACAAAACTCTGATATCGGATCGATCCAACAAAAGTGTGTGTGTGTGTGTGTGTGTGTGTGTGTGTGTGTGTGTGTGTGTGTGTGTGTGTGTGTGTGTGTGTGTGTGT
>JAULKR010078876.1:0-35796 GCA_032356305.1 Prasiola linearis | reverse complement strand
GTCTTCTTTTTCAAGATAGATGCGCCCCTGTTTCGCAAAAATACGGCCGTCTTTAGAAAGCTTTGCAGAAACAGCATAAGCGGCAAGCGCCTTATCCATCTCTTCGGCTTGCGCCCAACAATCACCGAGAATTTCGTAATTCTTTTGAGTGGCTTTCACTTTTTTCTTCTTTAGAGCCTCAGCCAAAATCTTTCCGGCACGATACGGAACACCACCATAGAGATTCAAACTCACGTGGTTCATAATTTCGGACTCTTCTTTCAGGTACTGCCCTTTGTCGGCCAGACCTAGAGTGGCCAAAGCTTTGCTATTCTCGTCGATGTTTAAATAGACACCCGCAAGTTGCTTCCAGTACTTCTTCTTTTGAGGATAAAGGGCCACCAACTTTTCTAGGAGACGAGAGGCCTCTTTGTAGCGCTTCAACTCGTAGTTCATAGCTACGGCAAACGATAACCAAGATTCTTTTGGCGTCTTCGTCATATCGATAGCTTTTGTCACAAGCTCAAGAGCCTTTTTCTGGTTTTTCTTTTGCGCGTAGATCGAAGCCATCAACACATAGGCGTCAGGGCTCGGCTCATCAGCCAATGAGAACCAATCCTTGAGGGTCGCCTCAGCCGCTTTGTACTGCTCTTGGGACATCTGTACCTGAGCCACCGTATAGATAGTCGACAATGTCGGGCTGTAAGGCAACGCATTCAAATTTAAAGCTGCCTGTAGATTCTGTAGAGCTTTCCCAAGCTGATCTTTTTGAGCGTAGGCAAAGCCTAATGCCTGGAGCACCTGCGCCTGCTCGCCGGGGCGGTTTGCCGTAGAAGTTTTTAGTTTGTTCAGAACGGCGATGGCGTCTGTCACTTTGTCTTTCGCCATAAGAGAATGAGCTCTGGAGAGCCTTCTGTGGGTTCCTTTGGATACTAACGCAGACGCACGATTCTTCAGTTCGCCTTTATCGTAGGCTCCGAAAACCAAAGGAGGTAGCACAAGTAAAAGGGTGCAAAGAAGGAGTGCTCTCTTAAAAACGGCTATCATCGAACTGTCCTCTCTCAATTTACGCTCCATATTTTCCATGTTCCCAACCCTTTTTCAGCAACGCCAATTCCATTTTCTAGAATCGGCAGCGACCCATCAGTTCTCTAGTTTAAAATCCAACTGGATTTTTTCACCGGCTTTGGCGACAGCCTTGCCGTCATCCATTGCTGGTTTGTACTTCCACTTCAATAAGGCGCGCTTGGCTTCCATATCAAAGATTCTTCGAGGCTTTGAATCCAAAACCTTTACGTTCGAAACAGAACCCGTAGGAGTGATATCAAAAGACAACACAACCCAACCTTCTGTCCCCTGCATTGCTGCTTTACGAGGATACTGTGGTTCAATTCTAACGATAGGCGTGGTCGCCGTTGAGGAACCACCACCCGCTTGACCAAGGTAAGGGCCGTTTCCTTTAAGAGACGTACTTAGCTTTGGCATGTCCATTTTTAAGTTGGTCTTCTGAGGCTCATCAGCAGCAATCGCCATTTTTTGAAGAGGCGGCGGCTTTTTAGCTTCAGGAGGCTTCTTTGGCAGCTTCCGTTTCCGCTCATTGACCATTGAGTTTCTTTTGACTCGGATAAAGTCGATAAACGCGCCGTCGTCAGTACTCTTTTTCATAGCGCTGCCGTTGGCGATCAGCTGTGACATCAAGTAGAACAGTAACACCGTCACCGCTACGCCAAGTCCCGCGGCCTTAAGGGCGCGAGGCAGGCTCGATGAGTTGTTGGAATCAGCCACTAACATCGCTTATTTCTCACTCGCTGCTACAGAGATACTTTCAACGCCGGCCAAACGAATCTGATCCATGACTTCCACCAAAACTCCGGTCTCAGACACTTTGTCGGCCTGGATCACAACAGTGCCCTCTGGGCTCTCTGCATGAAGTCTTTCCATATTCGCACGGACCGAGCGGATATCCACGCGGCGTTTTTGAATCCAAATCTCACCGTTCTGAGAGATCGCAACTAAGATAGAGGCACGCTCTTTCTTTTTTGCCGTTGAAGCCGTTGGACGATTCACATCAATCCCGGACTCTTTGACAAAAGAAGTCGTCACGATAAAGAAAATCAACATGATAAAGACCACGTCCAACATGGGGGTCAAATCAATACTGTTTTCTTCCTCTTGTTTTTTTCTACGTCTTCTCATTTTAATTACCCCTCAGCAGTTATCGGTAAGGCTTCAGCAAAAATTCGGTTTTCTTTTTTGGCCCGGTTCTCCAAGAGACTTCCAAAATAAAGGCCAGACAATGCCGCAACCATTCCTGACATCGTAGGAATCGTCGCCATTGAAATTCCAGAGGCCATGAGACGCGCATTACCCGTCCCCGTTTCGGCCATCACATCAAAAACCGCGACCATACCCGTTACAGTTCCTAGCAGCCCCAACAAAGGGCATAGGGCAACTAAGGTTTTGATCAGGCTGATGTTCTTCATCACATTGGCTTCGGCTTGAGAAATTGTAGCTTCTCTAATTTTGTGGGCGTACCAAGACTTGTGATCGTCTCGGTCCATCCACTTCGACACCAATGTCGACTTGTAGCTCGGATACTCATTTTTGAAGTACAAGTAACGCTCGATGATTAAGCTCCATAAGAGGACTAGTGTCAGCAATATCAACCAAAGAACGTCTCCGCCCTGGTCCATAAAATCTCTGACGACATCAAAAGCATCCAACAAAAACATTATACACGTACTCCAGATTTTTCAGCTTTCGCAGCGATCATACCGGCACTTTGCTCTTCCAGGATTTGCACCAACCCTTTAGATTGATTGTTCACATAGTTATGAAGCAAGAGTAATGGAATGGCACAAACCAATCCAAGCACTGTAGTGATCAAGGCCTGAGAGATACCACCGGCCATAAGCTTAGGATCTCCAGTACCAAACAAGGTGATGGATTGAAAGGTCGCGATCATACCCGTTACGGTTCCAAGAAGACCAAGTAGAGGAGCAACGGCGCCCAAAATTTTGATCGTTCCAATACCTTTTTCCAAAGGTGGCGTGCTTTTAATAATAGCTTCGTCCATCTTCAGCTCGAGAGTCTCAAGATCGGCAGATTTGTTCTCGCTATAGCAAGCCATGATCTTACCGAGAGCGTTGTCTTGACTGATGACATCACTGCTCATTTGAGCGTGAATCTTCTCACCCTCTTTTTTCAAGGTCACGATACGTTCGATGACTAGGCCAATTCCCAAGAAGAGAAGGGCGATAATCACATAACCGACCAGACCACCCTGCTGAATGCGCTCCATAAAGCTTGGAGCATTGATCAGCATTGCAAGCAAGGATCCTCTAGAAGGGTCTACAGCAAAGGCTGTATATCCCGCGGTGGCAACCTCGATATCATCAATCGTGGACGTAAATTTTCCAGAAGGCTGACGGCTGAGCTCTACAACCTGGCCAGTGGTCGGTTGATAAGTCAGATATTTGCCGTCGCTCACAAGGTTAAAAGCACCTACGCGAGTGACCATCTGCTCGGCTTTTTCGCCGTCAGTTTTAATAACGGTAGTTTTAAATTTTGTGACTTTACCCATTTCGGTCATTTCACGCTGAAGCTCGTACCAAAGCTGCTTGAGCTTAGGGATGTTCGGAAGAACTTTCGCTTCCGCGAGCTCAGTGGCAAATTTGTCACGTCCAGGGATCTGCGCAGAGACTACAGAGTTTTCAAACTGCGCTCTCATTTCGCCAGCAACCTGCTTCACAACACCGAACATCTCACCGAGAGTTCCTGTTGCTGTCGCTAGTTCCTCTTCAACAACAACGAGTTTCTTTTCGTTAGCCTCGAAGGAGCGGGTTAACTGATCAGTTATTCGCTCAAGTCCGGCAAGCTCAGCTTTCGCTTTTGAGAGCATAGCGCTCTGTTTCGCTTTTTCAGTCTGAAACGCTTTTTCTCTGTCTTGCATTTCTTTGGATTCAAGAACACGCTCTTGTTTTACCTTTACGAGGAGCTCGTCCAGGTTCGCCGCTTGGCCAACAGCAGGAAGAATCAATAATGTAGTGAGTAATAGCTTAAATAGATTCAACTTGAACCTCCTGTGGAGCTGGCAATGGAAGAGTGATTAGATTTGGAGCCGACTGCTTGTTAGCCATCTTAATACCCTTAGAAATTGATTTTCTGTAGCTGCTCGAAACGGGAACCCATTTTTTAGCTTCGTTGTCCCACTGACCAGACTCTTTACCATCCAGCGTTTGGTAAACCAAAGCCACACGGCCAACGCGTAAGAAATCGACGGTAAGTTCTTTACCCTCGACGTTTTGGATCCCTTTATAAGATTCGATAGTCCGTCCATACTCGTTTTCAATTTGGTAAGCTTCGACAACACGGCGGAACTTTTCGGAGGTCGAGACCTTCGCTTTGTCCATAGTATCATCAATTTGCTTCAGACGACGCTTACGCTCTTCAGGCAAAAATGGAAGATCCAATTTTATGAATTCTTTGAGATTGCTGGTCATGCTCGCCATTAACGGAAAGATTTCTTGGTTTGTATTTTTGATCTCTTCGATCTGAGCTTTCATAGAGACCATTTCCTCATCCTGAGACCCGATGAGTTTCTTCATCTGCTCATTATACTGCTTGGTGTTCTCTATCTTTCGGAGAGTCGCTCGATACTCGTCGACCATTGTTTTGGTGGTCTCCGCCACAGAAGATATTTTATCCTGTGAGGCTTTCGCAGCCTTGTCGTTTTGGGACTGAGCGCCCTGCGTGTTTTTCAGTTTCGCTTCTTGAGCATTGGCGGTGGCTGCTCCGAGAAGCGCCATTGCGGCCAGAGACACGGCCAATCTCTTTAACGTGGTGAAATTCTTCTGTTCCATATTACCCCTTAGACTACGTTTCGTTGACTGCAATCTACAGGGAAAGCCCTTCTGAAACAAGGGTCCAGGGCCTTGCAGTGTAATTTTTTTAGGACTGTCTACACTATAAGCATCTAGATTTCCTCAACTTCTGAACGGACATCTTTGAAAACCAATCGGCAGAAAGAGAAGCATATCGGTAGCTTGGCAACATCACTGTTCAAAGCTTAAACACCCCCCACAAGCCGTGCCAAGTCTACATTCCTGACCAGCGACGTTTTGGGCCAAAATTTCAGAGTCTTAAAACTGAACCCCAAGGCCAAAAAAAAGCGGCATAAAAGCCGCTCAGTTTTTTGAACGGCTAAAGTTCGCCGTCTCAAATCGACTTCTAGGTTTAGAAGTCCTGACTATAGTTCAAATAGTAAGCCGTACCGACGGGATCATAAAGATCACCGTTAATAAAACCAGCGTTTCGATACTCTGCCTGACGAGGACGATCGGTTCCAAATAGGTTTCTCACACCTCCAGAAAGACTACCTCCCCATGACCCATTAAATCCTAAGCGCAAATCGACCTCAGTATGATCACGAGTTTTTTGCCCACTATTTGGATCATTAAAACTGTAGGCTTGCTCTCCGATAGTTCGAAAAGAAAGTCCTGCAGAATAAACAGGGTTGCTTGCGCCAAAGCCCGCTGTATTTCTCCAGTATGGGTTGCCATAAAAACCTACGCGGTTCTCGAATCCTAAACCAGGAAAAGGCTCTACTAGATATTTGATGAGGATGGCGTGCTGGCTACCAATGTTGAAGTTCCAGTCACCTCCTAAAGGTAAGCGATAAGCTAGGGAGAAGTCCATACCCTCTACATCCCTTTTGGCAACATTTATGTAAGGTAACACAATCTGATCCACGTTATCACCAACTCGAACAACGTCAACGCCGTAGTTCGAAACGAGAAAGTCGTTTCCGAAAATTTGCTCGGCATTAAAGATATCTCGCAAAATTCCAGAAGAGATCGCAGAGTCTTGCTCTGTCCGCCAGTAGTCTAACGAGAACTCAAGTCTCTCGACCGGCTCAAGTACCATACCGACATTAAAAGACTCAGATGTTTCTTGCTTCAGATTGCGGTTGCCTGATGTAAGCGTCTGAAACTGCCCCCTAAATCCAGTTACGGGATCTTGCCCAAAAGGAAAACCAATATTGGTTCCGGAATAGAGCTGCTCCAAAGCTGGCGCCTTGAAACCTGTGCCCCAAGACGCTCTAAGAAGTAGAGGCTTGATAGGGTTGTAACGAAGCGCCACTTTTGGATTCACCGTGGAACCGAAGTCGCTAAACTGATCGAAACGAAGGGCAAACTGAGTCTCTAGACCTTCAAAAGGCAGAGCTGAGAACTCAGTGTAAACGGATTGAAAATCTCGCTGACCTTTTCCCACCAAGCTTGTTCCACCACCCCACTGCCGTCCAGCAGCAGTGATCGGATCAGAGGACTGCTCGAATGTCTGCCAGTTACTGGAGACACCGATCGCCATCATCAGCGGCCCCGCCAGAAACATGCCCAACTCTCCTGAAGCCGATAAATCGACAGTAGCCACAGAAGACTGAACTTTGTCTTCCGGCTGAAAGAGCGCGCTTGAAATATCTGATTTTGCAGATGCGAAAGGATTAAAGAAATCACCGCTGGCGAGCGCACCCTCATACAGAATCTGCTTATCGGCGTACCCCTGTATGCCACGGTTGACAGTTGAGGAATCGCCGTAATTGACAGAAGTTTCCCACTCCCAAGTGTCCCAAACATAACCGTTTAACCCTGTTTGCACTGAGTAGGCTTGAGAGGTTACCTCACTGAGTCTTGGGCCCGCTTCCTCAACGATACGGTAACGAATATCATACCCCTGAAGCGTCTCACCTGGATCAAGTGTTTGAGACGGCAAGCCCCACTGATTTATGACACTCTCTGGCACCAAATAGTTGGGCCGCCCTGTGCGGGTATCGTCTCTAAAGTTATCAGGAGAGGGCGCTAGCTGACCGGAAACATCTCGTTGGGTAAAGAATCCTCTCGCAAAAAACTTGAGACTTTCATTCAGATCCAATGTAGCGCCAACCAAACCGCTGTATTGGTCTATTTTAGGAGTTATTTGAGAAAACTTGGAGTAATCGAACCCACACATGTCCCCTGTTGGATTGCCATCTGCGTCGCTGGTGGAGAGTCTCCTCCCCTCCGGACACAAAGCTTGCCCCCCTCCAGCATTCCAGTTTTTATCCTTAGTTTCTCCGGCGGCGTTCGTCACGATAGCCCGGTAGGAGCCAGGACTACCCGTTTGACTGTAGGAGCCCAGGTCAGAAGGCCCCAGGTTCGTGAAGTCGCGATCACGACTGTAGACGGGATTGTTCGAGCGATACTGGACAACGCCCATTACCGAATAATTTGAACCTGTTTTTCCGGCACTAGCCTTAACGTCTGTTCGCTGACCTCCCGCTAACTCGGGAAGTGTGTAGCCAATTTCAATGTTGGCGCCATCAAAGTTTTTCTTCGTGATTATGTTGATAACACCACCAAGAGCGTCGGAACCGTATATCGCTGAAGCTCCGTCCTTCAGGATTTCAACACGCTCCACTGCAGACTTAGGTATCAAATTTAAATCAACAGAACTCGACCCACCAATCCCAGGGAGTCGCCGACCGTCAAGGAGCACCAAGATGGCATCAGGGCCAAACCCGCGCAAAGACGTTGTACCAGCTCCGGTACTCGCTCCGCCACTCAAGGCGTTCTCACGGGTTCCGCCGAACGAGGCCACAGGCAGGTCACGAAGGACGTCGGCAACTGAGTTGTAGCCCGACTTGTCCAGGTACTCTTGATCAAGGGTCAAAACTGGCGAAGGCCCTTCCACATCGATGCGTTTGATGTGAGAACCTGTGACTTCGATTTTTTCGACGCCAGCATTTCCGCCACGAGGCGAAAGAGGCTTGGAGGTTGGAATGCCATCGACCTCGGAATCTTCAGATTCCTCAGAGGGCTCAATTGGGATTTCCAGAGGAGTTGACTCCGAACTCCCTGCCGCCGCACTTGGCCCTTCTTGCGCCTGTGCGAAGCCCATAAAGCTCCCGAAAACGATTATGGTTATGACTTCTCTAAGACTTGTCATCATGTAATATGCCCCTCTAATTGCATTGGCCCTAAAAGCCATCCTAATTTATTTAAATTAATGGAAGAATCTATTCGACAAAGAATCCGTTCTAGTGAGCCTTCGATCCGTTGACAACGATTTTATCCATAATGCTCCTCGCATCATATAGATTCTGTTTAAACTTCCATCTTGGTCTCTTAGCCGAGCGGTTTTTTGATTGACCGGTTGTTGCAAAAAGCGGTACCGAAGGCCACAGATCCGGGGAGGGGCTTGTCATGACATTATCTATCTTTAATTTTCGTAGCGCATTATTGCAGCTAATTGTGGTTGCAGCGCTTTTGATTATGAGTCTGACTTTCAGCCTAAATAGCTATGCTGGCTACGCTTTTACGCCTTCGGTCTCTTACTCCCCAAATCAAAACTCACAACAGGGGTCAGATATTCAGTCGTCAGCCTCTTCTTTTGATTTTCGCTTAGGCTACGCCTTTGATTTCGGCCTGTATCTTGGCGGGTTTTACTCTCTCAGCGATGACCGACCAGGCGCTCCTTCTGCTGTCGGCTCGTCAAGTTACGTGGTTGGACCTAGCGTCGGATACACACGATGGAACGCTTTTGCCATCCTCACCTACATCATCCATGGCGAAAGAGACCTGGATTCCGGCGGCGTCAAATACGGTGCCGCTGAGGGTGTTAACTTTGACTTGGGCTATGTTTTTAATATCACCAAGACTTTCGCTCTCGGACCTCAGCTCACCTACAAAAAAGTGACTTACTCAAGCTACCAATACAATGAGATTGATCAGGATCAGCCGAATTCGAAGTGGGAGATTTACACCCCCGCCATCGTAGCTTGGTTTCAATTCTAGTTTTTGTTTTGGATTCCTGCCGAGTGGGTTCCTCACAAGATCCTAACAAAGGCGCGGAGCCTTAAAGTTTACAAGTCCTCCGACCCCGTTATATGAAGGGTTTTCGAGGCGGGCGAACTCAAGAGTTCTGTCGATAGTTAATTTGGGGATTATTAAACCTGCCAATCATTTTGGTAGCGCTGAAAGATTTTTGTAAAGCTGTGACTCACCTTTGACCACAGCCTGTGAATCACAACGGGGGATGGTTATGCTACGAGTCGGTTTTCAATTACTTTTCAGCCTTTTACTTCTGAATGTCTTCACGAGCTTGGCGGCAGCCCAAGACATTATTGTTGATACAAAAACAAAGGCTCCAGAAATTAAAGAAGATGCCAATAAAGAGGTCGCAGACGGCATGACCGATCTTTCCGGGCCTTCAAACGCTAGCCCCAAGGACGTTGAGCGCCTCGAAGTCACAGGCTCTTACATCAAACGCATAGATGTTGAAGGCCCCTCTCCCCTAGTCACAATTGATGCGGAGATGTTTAAAAAGACAGGCACAAACACCGTCAATGACTTGATCCGTGAAAACCCTCTTTTTGAGGCTTCCACTGACGAAGGCCCACGATCCGGTTATTTTCGCTTTCACGGTCAGCACGCCGGGAATACTCTTGTCCTTTTGAACGGACTTCGAATTCCTAAAATGGGAGCTCCTGGACGGGATTTTTTTAATGGCGTTCGCGGTATCCCTACAAACGTCATCGAAAAGGTCGATATTCTGAAAGATGGAAGTTCTGCGCTTTATGGATCAGATGCCATGGCCGGAGTTATTAACTTTATCACCAAAAAAGATTATGACGGTGCAGAGTTTGCTCTGCAAACGACAGTGCCTGAAACCGGCTTCGGCTTGGAGCAAAACTACTCTGCCACCTTTGGGAAAAACTACAGCCGTGGAAATTGGCTGACCTCTATCCAATATCTTCAGCAGGACGCCTACGGTGAAGCCGATATTGGCAGCCAAGCGCCATCCAACAGCGTCTCTTCCAGAAATAGCTACTATGAAATCACTGAAAACATTAACGGTGGCGGAACTTCGAACACCGCTTTTGATACGAACCGCCCTCAATGCGGCAGTGCTGATAATCCGCGCCCTTGCCCCGTAGACACTGTTGCCTTGGACAGAATTCGAACTCCGAAACAGAACTTAGGGGCTTTGCTCACTGGACGCGTGGACCTCTCTCCGGATCTGAATGCATCCGCGTTGGTGATGTATAACCGCCAGCAGAAATCCTATCGTGAGTACACAACTATTAACTTAGATCCCTCTCAACCCGGCGGACTGAGCCTTAACTTAAACAGTCTCGGTCTGCGACCCCGGGGAACACTTTCTGAGAATTCAACTGGCGACGCCAACGCTTACATCGCGCCAGGAGATGCTCTCGGAGCAAGAGAGTCCAACCTTCTTGAAGACTCTTATACAGTTCAAGGCCGAGTGGAGAAGTTTTTCGGCGACACCTGGAGTTGGTCTCTTGAAGGAACCGGCGGCTACCAAACTGAAACGACCCGATACACAAACGGAGTGGTCTCTACGCCAGCAGTGAAAGAGATTGTGGAAAGTGGTTCACTAAACCTTTCGGATATGGACCCTACTGTGTTGAGCACCGCCCTTAGAAACCCGAGAGAAGAATATAATTCTCAAATGGTGGCCTCACGCTTTTTCGTCACTGGTGAGCTTGGAGATTTTCAAGATATTTGGGGCGCTGGTGGCGCCATTGCAATCGCTGCGGGGACGGGAACCCAATGGGAAGCCTCCGCGGATAACAATGATGCTCTTTTGACCAACAACACACTGAACATCAACCGCCCGCCAAACCTTCAAGGGTCTCGCAGCGTTCAGTCGGCTTTTGCTGAGCTTTCCGCATTTCCTTTAGAAAGTGTTGAGCTTAGTCTTGCTGGACGCTACGACAACTACTCTGACTTCGGAGATACGTTTAATCCAAAGTTTGCTGTTGCGATCCGTCCTTCCAAGTCTATTCTTTTACGCAGCTCTTGGGGGACTAACTTTCACGCGCCCAGTGTGCGAAACCTGATCACACCTCCCAACACGACACGAGAGTTTTTCGTGGACCAATCTAAATGTATTGGTGTGAACAACTGCCGAGAAAGCCGCTTACCTTACCAGGTGACTCGTTACACCGACCCGAACTTGGGTCCAGAAACCAGTATCCACTACAACTTTGGTTCAGTGATTCAGCCAAACAAAAATTGGACATTCACGATCGACCAGTGGAATTTTCAAGGTGCAAACACGATTGCTAAAAAATTCGGAGACGAGTGGACTCTTTTTGAATCGCGACTGGACGCCACGGCGCTGGAGGCGCTCGGAGCCAGTGTCACACGTGATGCCGACGGCAACTTGCTCTCTATGAGAGTTCCAGAGGTCATTAATATGGGTGAACGGACGATTCGCGGATTGGATCTGAAGGTCAATTTTGACCAAAAAGTTCAGGTTTTCGGTATGCCTTTGAACCTCAGCCTGTCTTCCAACCACTCTCACTTCTTGCAGTATAGAACTCTGAGCAACGCGCTCCTGCCAGTTGAGAACCGAGGAGACCTAGAGTGGAGAAATACTACAGCCCTAAATGTTGGGGCCGGTCGCAGTAGCTATCGCCTCGCAGCGCGAACCACTGCCGGAGACACCAGGCAAGGAAATCCTGGCCTGCCCACTTGGACAGAGTATGACCTTATCTACCGAGTGGGCCTAAGCTGGGGCGGAACCTTGAGTGCTGGCGTGAAAAATATGCTGAACTCACGACCTCCAGTAAACCTGCAGGGTAATGGTATCTTCTACGGCAGCGCCAATGATGCGTTTTCACCTCTTCGTCGCCGCTTCTTCGTCGGCTACTCACAGTCGTTGTAACGATAGTTTCATCTTGGCGGCTTAAGGTCGCTTTGGTGACCTTGGCGGCAGGGTTTGCCGCAGAGCCCATATCCATAGGAATGGATCTTCCCATCTTAGCTTTGCACACTTATAGTGAAATCCAATTTTAAATTTACGGGGAGAAAATAATGATTTCTAAAACATTTTTAGTAGTTAGTCTTTTTAGTTTTTCGGCTTTGGCCGCGGATACAGTACGTCTCGAGAGAACCATTGAGATTCAAGACTCCGAATACTCAATTGCATCCACGAGCTCGTGCTCTATTGATACCGACAGCGTAGACGTATCAGTGACGTCAAAAGCGCTTGGGGCGACAACCACGACTTCGAAGTCTAACACGTTTTCCGACCTCGGTAGCGTTGAACAGATGATTAGCGATGTGCTCGCAGGTTCTGAAGTGAAGTATGATCTGGATTCAAGCCAGATTTCAAAGACTTATACGGCCTACTCAAAAGATGGTTCCGCCATTTTGTTGAAAATCGATGGTCCAGCAGGAACAGTCACAAAGAGCGATTCCGAAGCTGCAACAAGGCTTCGCGCTAATATCGACCTTCTTTGTAACTAAGAATTAAATATTTTGTTGGCCCAGCACTTTCGGTGGCTGGGTCTGACCGCAGGCCTTCATGCATTCGATACCATAATCCTGGCACTGTTCCATACACGTGAGAGAATAAGACCAACAAGGCTCGCCTCCTTTTGAGGCGATTCTTCGTGCGGTAAGCTCTTTCAGTTTCCCCTCTAAGAGCCGAAGAGCCGCTTTGCCGCGGCACTGACTGGCGCAATCTGCGTTGTTACTACACTTAAGTTCACATGGGAGCTGATACCCGCCTAAACCGGCCTGGTAGGCTGCGAAAAGCTGATACTTGATAGCTGTTGTCTCAGGGGAGTCCATGGGAGGGCAGTCGGAGTCACCGGCAAGAACCACGGTGTGTATAAAAAAGAATAAAATTAAACTTACAACAAACGTCGACGTCCAAAACCTCATCTTTACTCCCTACCAAGCTGCGTATTAAGACTTTCGGTGAGGCACGGCGATTCCTTTAGGATTTAGGTCATGGCGAATGGGGAGGAAGGCTCCGTTCTTGGTCTGGCATTTCTGTAAAGTCTTTCGACGGTTTCTTGGAAAGTTAAAGGGAGGGCAGGTTTTCTGGCCACTCCGGACTGCGACTAATAGAAATCTGTTCGCCCTTCCAAAGAAACTCAAGGGTCTGAGCGTGAAGACGCATAGGATCTTCTTTTCCTCGGCAGCCATAGACTCTGTCTCCAACGATGCCAAGGCCATCAGACTGAAGATGGACTCGAAGCTGATGTGTTCGTCCAGTTACTGGTGAGCATCGCAACCAATGGAGGTTTTCTTTCAGGGTGGCCAGCTTTTCGAAGCGAGAATGCGCTTCGTCCCCCTTGGTTTCTGAAGTGGAGAAATAGAATTTATGCTTCGGACTTTTTCCTCGGCAAATATTGAGCTTATTGCTCCACTGAGACTGAGAGCAATCCCCTTCGACGAGAGCGCTGTAGGTTTTCTTTATACTCCGCCCTTTAAAGAGTTCCGAAACTGCTTTATTTTCGGAAGGCTTGGTCGTGAAGAGCAAAAGCCCCGAAGTGTCTCGATCCAGCCGATGATGCATCCCCAAGTACGGCAATCGAATTGGAAAATTTTTCTCTTTTAAAAATTGCAGTAAGATTTGATGGCACAAGGTGTCTTCCCAAGCCTTGAAGGTGGCCTGACTTGGCAGACCTGGCGCTTTACTCACAACGATGAGTCCCTGCTGATTCCAGACAATATCCTCGGACTGAAGCTCTCCAGTGGCTAGGTTCTCTGACTTTGCCGCGAGCAATAACGTAATCGGCGCCTTGGCGCGGACGCGCTTCATGGTCATAGGCACCTTCGTACCACTCACATAAGCCAGCGTTTCTTTATCATTGAGGGTTTCGCTCACGAAGACTTTATGCCTCGGAAAGTTGGGTATTAGGTAATCCTGAGAAAGCTCTTTAAGACTCCCCTCTTTGGGAGCCTTAAATTGAACAATTTTAAAGAAACTCACTAACTACAAAGCCTCTCTGAGAAAGGCGTACCTGAGTGCAGTCATCTTTGCTTTTTGCTCAAGGTTCGCACTGGCAGCATGACCACCTTCCGTATTCTCGTAATAGAGAAGGTCCTTATGACCTTGGCTTTTCATTTTAGCAGCCATTTTCCGAGCATGACCGGGATGGACGCGATCATCTTTTGTAGAAGTCATCAAAAGAAGAGAGGGGTAATGAACATCAGCCTTCACGTTATGGTAAGGAGAATACGAAGCTAGGTATTTTCTCATACTTTTATCCCGAGGATCGCCGTACTCCGCCATCCAACTGGCTCCAGCCAGGAGCTGAGAGTAACGAAGCATGTCCAAAAGAGGAACCATACAGATCACAGCCTTAAAAAGGTCAGGCCGGCGAGTCATGACGGCTCCAACTAAAAGGCCGCCGTTGCTTCCACCAAAAATTGCAAGATGCTCACGACTCGTCACTTTCGATGCTATCAAATGCTCTCCGACGGCGATAAAGTCGTCATAGGCTTTGTGCCGGTCTTTTTTTAAAGCCGCCTGATGCCACTTCGGCCCGAACTCTCCACCGCCGCGAATGTTGGCCAAGGCATAAAGTCCACCCTGCTCCAACCATAGCTTACCATTAATACTGCTATAAGAAGGAGGCCTCGACACTTCGAAGCCGCCGTAGCCGTAAAGCAGGGTCGGCGCCTTGCCGGTCTTCATTGCCGCCTTAGAACCCACCAAAAAGTAGGGAACTTTTGTTCCATCGAGGCTCTCAGCCCAACGCTGCTCGACCGTCATACCTTTGCTGTTAAATTTTGCAGGCAAAGTCTTGAGCTGTTTTGCGCGGTGAGTGACTAGGTTAAAAACCGAAAGGCTTGAAGGGTTAAGGAAGCCTTGGCTGTTAAACAAAAAGTAAGTCCCATCGCTATCCGCGGCCGCCAGCGTAATGTGACCTTGGTTTTTGAGGGGCTTTTCTTTTTGTACGAATTTTCCGTTGTCTATGCCAAGAGTCAGTACACGACCGCGCACGTTTTCTAAAGTGTTCACTAAAACGGTATCTCGAGTTCGCGCCACTCGGAGAACAGCCTCTCCTTTCAGGGGGTTGTAAACAGAAACCAAATCGCCGGCCTCAGACTTGCCACTCAAAAGGCGGCTCACCTTCATACCGACCACGGAACCCAGAGGAAAGGTCACTCCACCTCTGGTCCAAGGGTCTCGGAGTTGAATCAAGAGATGTCCCTTGAAAAGACTTAGGACTTCAGCACTATCTGGTTTTGGAACTTTCGTTTTTTTACCTTTATCGTAAATCCAGGATTCCGAACTGTAAAAGCCGATTCGCTTTTCGAGAAGACCGACAACAGCTCCGTTGTGCCGAAGGTCACGCGCGTAGGCGCCCATGTCCTTCGTGTCTACAGCATGGACTTCTTCAGCAGAGGATAAAGGCGTGCCTCTCTTCCAAACTTTAACAATTCTTGGGTAACCGCTTTCGGTAAGACTACCTTTACCAAAATCAGTACCTACGAAAAGCTGGTCTTTGTCGATCCAGGCCACATCAGACTTTGCCTCTTTGAGTTCAAAACCATTTTTTACAAAGGCTCGCTTCGAAATCTGAAATTCTCTGACGACGGAGGCATCTTTGCCGCCCCGAGAAAGACTAATCAAACACAGGTCGTAGGTCGGAGCTAGACAGTTCGAGCCTTTAAAGACCCAATTCTCCTTCTCCTTTTGAGCAAGGCTGTCGAGGTCGATAAGGATATCCCATTTTGGACTCTTTGTTTCAAAACTCTTCAAGGTTGTACGACGCCATAGCCCTCGAACGTGCTTCGCGTCCTGCCAAAAATTGTAAAGATAGGCTCCCGAAATTTTCACATAGGGAATTTTGTCTTTCGATTCAAGAAGGCTCAAAGCCTCAGACTTCATTCTTGAAAAGCCTTTGGCCTTCGTTAACTTCTCTAAAGTTTTTTTGTTCTCAGACTTCACCCAGCCCAAAGCTTTTGCACCCTCAACCTCTTCCAACCAAAGGAAAGGATCATCAGAGCCGTCCAAGGGCGGCGTGGAGCTGCAAGAGACGAGGACAAAAAGCGCCAACGCTGCAAGAAGGGCCACTTTAAGATTGCGAAAAATTTTCGATACAAAAGAGAGAATCCGTTGAGCGGACATAAGTCTTCCTCCGACAGGTCTAAGTTCCCGCGGAGACTAGCACGAGGCCCAAAAAGGCGCAACAGAGGGGCGCCTCAGGCAAACACCCCTCTCCTTTCGATAGACTTTACCAAAAGGATCGGCGTACCTTTTGGTATTATTTGGCTTGAGTCTCTAAGAAGTGAGCTAGAGCTTGGACCATTTGACCGCTGCCTCCCGTATGACGATAGACGCCGCTGGCTTTTGGAACCCAGCCGTAAATATCGAGGTGGACCCACGGCGTAGATTCTACGAAAGCCTCCAAAAAGAGGGCCGCCGTGATCGCGCCGCCGTAACCGTCAGTACAATTTAACATATCAGCAACATCGGAGCGCAAACGAGCTCTTTCGCCGGGAACCAACGGCATTCTCCAAGCGGTTTCGCCACGTTTTTGCGCTGAAGCTAAGACCAACTCCGCCAAGGCGTCATCATTACTGAACAAGCCTGGGGTCGCGCTCCCAAGGCCGACTTTCACCGCACCTGTCAATGTGGCGACGTCGATCAATATTTTAGGCTTTTTACTAACAGCAACGGTGATGGTGTCGGCGAGAACAAGCCGTCCTTCGGCATCGGTGTTGTGAATCTCTACGGTCTTTCCATTTTTGGCGGTTAAAATATCTCCGGGTCGAAAAGCGTTGTCGCCGATGGCGTTTTCCGCTACGGCCAAATAAAAGTCACAGTTGATTTTGGGTTGAGCTTGCCCCACCCAATGGGCAAGGCCCATCACTGTAGCGGAGCCTCCCATGTCTTTTTTCATCAAGCGCATTCCCGTCCCGGGTTTGACATCCAAACCGCCGGAATCAAAAGTGATGCCTTTACCAACAAAGGCTAACGGCTTATCCTTACAGCCCGGCGCCCGGTACTCCACGTGAACCATGCAAGAGGGATGTTCACTGGCTTGTCCCACTGCTAAGTGGAGTCCCATATTTTCTTTCTTTAAACGAGCGGCGTCCCAGACGGTCACTTTGAATCCTTTAACGCCTTTAAAATGCTCTGTAGCCATCTTTGCGTAGGTCTTAGGGTTCAAAGCATTTCCCGGCAGATCCACAAGAAGTCTTCCGAGATTCGCAGCGCTACCCAGAGCCGAAGCCTTTTTGACCAAATCTTTTTGTTTTTTAAAATCTGAAGAGATGGTTAAGCCCGGCAAGCTCCCTTTCGCCTTCGGCCAAAGCTGAGGAAACTTATAACTGACCATCTCAATACCTACTAAGAGACCTAAAAATTCGTCTTCGTTTTTACCAATATAACGGACGGATAGCTGGGGAACTTTTTGGCTCAATACTTTTCGAAAGACAGTAGCGATCATATCTTGAGCCACCGCATAAGGGGTCGGAGCGAAATATCCGTAGTGATGCTTTTGCTCCAGGACCTTCGCAGCGATATACCAGTGCGGTCCATGATCGTGGTCTGCGGAAAGAACCGATGCTCCTTTTTTCAACTTTTCTTTTTGCTGTGAATTCAGCTTTTTAAGAGCGGACTCTGGCCACTTCTCCGTCGCCGAAAGAAAGGTCAGGTTTCCCACAACCTCTTTGGCGTTTGCCTTCTTTTTAGAGTTGACGAGATAAGGTAAATTCTTTGCGGTTTGAGCCAAGGTTTGGGCCATGAAGTCTCCTAGAACTGGGGCCGAATCTGTGTTCTCAACTAGGCCCGTTTGCAGTATGTGTAAAACTTACCGGATGGGGTTGCCGGAATCAATGCAAACCTGATATAGATTCCACCACAATCCAAACGATGCTGTTCATTTTTGGCCGCTTTGAGCGGGTCCACGAGCGGCTCTAAATCCCCTTCCAGGAGGACAAATGAAGTCTTTAACACTGAGCCTGCTTGTATTGGCATTTTCCACAATAGCCTTAGCCGAATCTGTTTATGTTGCACCGATCAAAGGCACAGGGGTCTCTATGAATGAACTGGAAGCTCTTCGTGAGCTTATCATCGCAAACGTCCAGTCCGGCGATCACAACGTCGTTGAAGGCGCCAGCCAGGCCGACGCGACTTTGCAAACCAAACTGATAAAGTTTTCCTCCTACACCCTCACCATGACCAAGTGGAAAGGCAATTCAAAAGTCAATTCAGGGCAATGGAAAGCTACGAACTCTGCAGAGCTTGAGAATGCCACGCAGAAAGCCGTTTCAAAAATGATGGGCGGCAAGAGGAGCGTGATGAAAGGGAACTCCACGACCCTCGGCGAACAAGTCGCCATGAAGCAAAAAAACCAAACCTCAGAGCGCGTGTCCGCCAACAGACAAGTTCTTTTTGGCTTTGGACCCAGCTATTTTAACAACATGAACAACCCCGACACTGGACTCGCTCTTTTGCTGGGCTACTACTGGAACATAAACGACAACGTGGACCTAGGCCTGCAAACTGACGTGGCTTTTTCTACCGAAGAGTCCGACACAAACATGATCACTGCCAAGATTATGGCCAATTATTTTCCGGTTCTATGGGGTGACACTAGCCCTTACCTGGGTGCCGGCTTTGGTTACGGTTACGCCAGCGCCCACGACGGCGGCACTTTAGTGTCCGACCAACGGGCCAACGGCTTTGCAGGAAGTCTACAGGCTGGCTTGAAATTTTTCCGAACATCTTCTGTGAATCTTGGCGTCGGTTTTGACTACACCGTAATTTTTGACAAGACGGATTTTGGAAACCCCTCCCGCTTGATCTTTAAAGTGGGTCTTTACTACTAATCTGTGATCGAAACGAAGGATCGAGAGACCTCTGCCTTATTTTGCTGAGGTCCTTCGCTTCGCTCAGGATGACATGGATGAGCCTGTCATCCCTATGAGGATGACGTGTTTACTTAGGGTCTTTTTCGGTCTTCTCTAATTCCCAAAGCTTGAAGTAGCGCGTGATCCAACCCATGGCATCAAAGACAGCTGCAAAGAGCCCAGGGAAGCCATCTCGCCAACCGCTCTTAACGAAATAGCGTCGAACAAATCGGGTCTTCGGCTTCCAAAGTAAGAACTTGAAGTGATTGCCCCAACTGGTGTTCACGCCATTTTTATAGAGAAACTCGGCCTCAAAGCCTGCGTAGAAATCGAATTTTTTTAAGTACTGAGAAATCGTCAAATAGGGATAGTGCTCCATGGCATTTTTCAAACGTCCCACTTTGCCCTCAATTTTTAGACTCTCGTGAACATGAGCA
The DNA here is from genome assembly GCA_032356305.1 of Prasiola linearis. Taxonomy (NCBI): domain Eukaryota; kingdom Viridiplantae; phylum Chlorophyta; class Trebouxiophyceae; order Prasiolales; family Prasiolaceae; genus Prasiola; species Prasiola linearis. The sequence continues at coordinate 16,712 of JAULKR010078876.1, read as the reverse complement.
TTCGCAAAACTTCCATAACCGACTCTAAAAATGCGAAGCTGGGTGTCTGGATACTGCCCCCCGTGCTTGAGCCAAACTCCGAAAAAATGGTTTTTTCGAGGCAGCCGGTAGGCATTGATCTCGGGATTTATAATAGCCTCTTGAACCTCTTTTAAGAGGGACTCCGGAAAGCGCTCGTCAGGATCGACATAAAAAATCCAATCCCCAGTGGCTTGCTCCATTGCAAAGGACTTATTAATATTTAAATTTTTAAGATTGGGACGGCGAAACACACGGCATCCCTGAGCCTCTGCCACTTCGTAAGATCCGTCCTCACTCTCGCAATCCACGTAAATGATTTCATGAGCCCACGGCTTTAGAGTCGGCAAAAGTGCAGCGAGGTGATCTTTTTCTTTGTGACCAATACAAGTGAATGAAATTTTCATAAGAGAGACCTATTTTTCAAACCGGACCAGGCCGTAGTTCTTTTTTCCTCTGCGCAAAACCAGAAGCGAATCATGGAGTAAGTCCGAAGCTTTCACTCTAGGATCGTCCGATCCCTCCCAGGCCAACTTCACATTATTTTGCGAAATAGCCCCAGCCTTGAGATCCTTACGCGCAGCCCCTTTGGAGCTGCAAAGTCCAGACTCAACAAGGAGATCCACTAAGGACTTCGCCTCGACGTCCGCGGATCGCAAAGCCAACGACGGAACGTCCTCGAAGACTTCAAGTAACGTGTTTTTGTCCATCTGCCCGAAATCTCCAGAAAACAGAGCCTGGGACGCTGCGGAGACTCTTTGGAATTCATCTTCGCCGTGGACCAAAACTGTCAACTCTTCAGCTAGTGCTTTTTGCGCCAAACGAAGGTGAGGTTCCGCGGTGTTCTTTTGTAAAAGATCTTCGACGTCTTCCCAGGGCTTCAGACTGAAGATCTTCACCATAGTGACGATATCCTCATCACCCAAGCGCAAGAGAAACTGATAGAACTGGTAGGGACTAGTTTTGTCGGCACTGAGCCAAACGTTTCCAGACTCAGTTTTGCCAAACTTCTGCCCGTTAGATTTTGTCACCAACGGGAAAGTCAGCCCATGGGCCACATCTTTGTCCTGTTCACGTCCCTGCATTCGACGAATCAAATCCACGCCAGCGGTGATATTCCCCCACTGGTCTGATCCACCAATTTGAAGACTACAGCCTTGAGTTTTGTGAAGGTGATAAAAGTCGTAGGACTGAAGAAGCATATACGAAAACTCAGTGTAGGAGATTCCCTGATCTCGGTTTTCAAGACGCCCTTTAACTGAGTCTTTAGCGAGCATGGTATTCACCGTAAAGTGCTTGCCCACATCCCGAAGAAACTGAATGTAAGAAAACTCCCCCATCCAATCCATATTATTCACAATGACGGCTCCGTTTTCGCCATCAAAATCTATAAACTTCTCAAAGATTTTACGAATCCCATTCACGTTGTGAGCAATTGTCTCAGGAGTTATCAGGTTGCGCTCTTCGCTTTTGCCGCTCGGATCACCAATCATACCGGTAGCACCACCGATCAAAAGGTAGGGCTTGTGCCCCGCAGCCTGAAGCCGCCGGCTCACGAGAAGTGGGAGAAGAGATCCGATATGGAGACTGTCCGAAGTGGGATCAAATCCGCAGTAAAAACTCTGAGGCTCGGAGAGAACACCCGCCATCTCCTCAGTCGTTTCCTGATAAACCAATCCCCGCTGCTTCAAATCCGAATAAATCATATAAGAAAGTCCTTCGTGCCTAGAATCAAACCAGGCCACCCTAACAGAGAGCGAAAGCTCGAACAACACTTGGTGCGGACCTAGCATACCTCAGTCGTGCAAAAGGACCAGCCATCACGAGGCCGTGCGTGTATCTTAACCCCCAGCTATTTTGCTGAGGTCCTTAGTCGTCGCTCAAGGTGACAAAGATCGACGACCCACTACCACAGCGCCCCCCAGCGAAGCGCAGGGGTTTATTGGACGTAGTGCAGGCAGAGGTCGTGAAATCGGGAGGGTGGGCTCCACGCGCAGTTCTCCTGGCGCGAGCGCGCATCGCAGATGAGCGCCGCGAGCAGGTGCATGTCTGAGCATGGAGCCCACCCTCCCGATTTCACGACCGGAGCCGGCATGTGGGCAAGAAATCCCAAAGCTTCTTCTATTGCTTTTCGGGGAAAATTCATTAATATAGGCGTTTTGCAGGTATTTAAAGGAGTCCAATGGCTAAAGATGATCTCATACAACTTGAAGGTAAAGTTGTCGACGTTACCGGTGGCGGTAATTACAAGATAGGCCTCGAAAACGGCATGGAAATCTCCGCTCGTCTTTGCGGAAAAATGAAGCGTTTCAAAATCCGCGTTATCGTGGGTGATAAAGTGACTGTCGGCGTGTCTCCTTACGATCCCACTCACGGCCTGATCACTTTCCGTCACAAAAACTAGATCCTGAGGCTCTATGGCGCCGATTAAACGCGTCATTTTCCTGGCCTAGGCGTTCTCAAGTTTCTCCAGCATAATTTTACAAACTACGAACTTCATGGAGACTTCTTATGAGACGATTCATTGCTTGTGCCCTTTTAGTTGCATCCTCCTCTCTTTTCGCCAAAGACGGCGCCGGCCCCTGCAAAGAAGACCGTAAGACGATCTGTGCCGGAATCGAAAAAGGACAAGGACGAATCGCGCAGTGCCTTTTTAAAAACTGGGACAAAGTCAGCGCGCCCTGCAAGGCCAGACGCCAAGCTAAATACGACAAATGGAAATCCGTGGAAGCCGCTTGCGGAGGCGATATCGCCAAACTTTGCCAGGGAGAGACCACAGAAAAAGGTGGCAAACGAAAGTGTCTTCGCAAAAACAAGAAGGAACTTAGTGAGCCTTGCAAAGCTTTTTTGAAAACCAACCGAGGTCAAAAAAAGGACGTAAAAGGTAAAAAGAACAAAGGGGCCGATAAATCCGTGTAATGTGAAATCAGGCTCCGCGCTGGCAATAGGTGCTTGATTGGTAAAGTGAGCTCCCAAATGGCCTCCCAATATTGAAATTCTTCTATTGGGTCGCAAGTTAATTTTGGCGCCTGACTTCTCGACCAAACCCCCTTATATAAAGAGTGTGGAATTCAGCTCGTGGGGGGCGTATTGAAACTCTTAAAAACTTGGTTCTCAGCTTTGAGTCTAGTGGCTCTGGCGGCTTTTGGTCTACCGCAGAAGGCTTTCTCTGCCGGGACGCCTCAACTGAATTTCGGTCGCTTTTTGAATGAGTACCTCCAGGGAAGTACAAGCAGTCTTCAGGCCCAGCAAAATTTCGCTCAAGCCACGCAACAGAGCCAGATCTCTCAAGATGTCTCAACCGGTGAACTCTCCACTCAGCCCACTTTATCTCACGAAGAAAGGGTCATCCCTGCCATCCCATCGCTGAATACTTACAACCGCGCCCTCGATGTGCAAGGGACTTACACCCAAGATTTTTCAACAGGAAGTCAGGTTCAGGTCCGTGCTCAAGAATTTTTGGAACAGTCCAACCCGCTTTTTCAAGCTTACGATAGATCCACCAGCGTGGGATTGAATCAAGATCTTTACAACAATGGCTTTGGGAATGAACAAAGACGCCGCCGCCGCCAGGGTAAGCTCCAAGGCTTGATCGCGCAGCTCGAGCTGCGACAAGCGCAAGTTGGTGTTTGCGAAGAAGCTTTCAATCTCTTTACGGACGCCTACGTTCAGCAGCAGCGCTGGAAAATTTTAGAGGCCCAGCTCAAAGACGCCGGCAAAGCCCTCGCGAATTCCCGGCGTTTGTTTCGGCAAAGACTGATGAACCGAGTGGACCTTCTCTCTTCAGAAAGCGATTACATCCAAACCAAAAATGATGTGGACCAAGCCCTGCAAGTTCTAAAAAATGGTCAGCAGCAAATAGCGATTTACCTCGATGGAGGGGTGTCCGTTGAGGTGCAGCTTGAGTCGCCCGCTAACTACCTGCAGACCAAAGCAGCCCCTCAAGATGAGGACCCCTTAGTGATCGCACTCGCTAAAAACCGGGTCGCGAGTTCTGAAATTGGGATCGAAAGAGCGAAGAGTCAGGCCCGCAACAATCTCGACTTGGGCGTGGAGCTGGGCCACCGTGAGGGACGCCGGATCGGCGACGCAGGCTTCAACCGTTTCACCGAAGATTATGTTGCGGCCAATATGAAGTTCTCTATTCCTACCTTTAATAAAACGAACCCCGCAAATATCAACTTTGCGCTAAAAACACAAAGGAACGCGATCCTGTCTAGAACCTTGGCGGAACGCACTCAGCTCACCCAGATCAAAAACCTTAAAGCCCTAGTGAAACTGTTTAACAGCCAAGTGACATCCTCAGAAAAGCGACTCAAACTTTTGAAAGAAAAAGAAGATCTCGCCTACAATCGCATGAAATCGGGTCGTCTAGAGTTTGAAAACTATCTTCTCCATCGAGACGGTTTCCGGACGCATCAGATCAACCACCTACTGCTCCTCAAAGACCTTTGGACCAATAAGTTTCTGGTCCTTAAAGAATCGGCCTCAGCGAACACTCCGTTTTGCATGGGTCAGGCGTCTTAATATGACTTTATTACGGAAGGCCCAATTATGAACGCGCTGATAAAGTTTTTTCTTCACCGCTCTTTCGTGGTCAACTTAGTCTCTGCTTTTATAATCTTAGCAGGACTCCTTTTTGGCTCCATGATTAAGCGCGACCTGATCCCGCCTTTCGAATACACGATGATCCGTATCGAGGCGAGCCTCACAGGAGCCAGCGCCACTGAAGTTGAAAAATATCTAACATTCCCAGTGGAAACGGCCTTGCAAGGCGTCCCTAGTGTGGACAAAATCCGCTCACGGTCCGAAACCGGCTCTATGAGGGTGCGCCTGTTCTTCCCAGCCGACTATTCAGACATCGACGGTGCCGTGGAAGATATCACAAACCGTGTCGATGCCATCCGTTGGCAGCTACCGGAGCAATCCCGCGACTTCTCGGTCAAACAAGTAAAAGTCACAGATGTCTTTCAAGTGGCTCTGGCCCTAGAAAACTTTGAACAAACAAATATTGAGCACCGTAATTTCGCCAGAAGGCTCGCCGATAAAATTTCGGCGCTTCCTGGAATTATTGACGCCTCGGTGGATATGATCCCACAGAACGTTTATATCAACATCAAACCTGAAAAACTCAGGCGTTATGAAATTTCGATTGAGGAAATTCGGTTAAAAGTCCGCCAGGCCCTCACGTTCTCTCCCATCGGAAAATTTGAAGCTGAAGAGCAAATCTTTGCGATCGAAGTCAAGCGACCTGCCGAAGCCCTTGAGGAGCTGGAAAAGCTTACCCTCCGAAGTAACCGCACGGGCGACTTCATTCGACTGGCCGATGTGGCGACCGTGGGTCTCGCTGTTGACGAAGTGAAACAGATTCACCGCATCAACGGCCACTCCACCATCAACATCTACGTGCGTAAAGACACTCGTAGCGACTCTATCATCCTGAAAGGGCAAGTCCAAAAAGTCGTGGCCGATTTCAATGACACTCTTCCCGCCCCGCTCAAGGTTTTTAGTTTTATCGACGGAGCGAGCTTCATTGAAAATCAGCTAGCAACTCTTAAGGGGAATGGCCTCTTTGGATTTGTTCTGGTCTTGTTGATCCTGACTTTGTTTTTCAACTTCCGAGTCTCTTTAGTGACCTCCTTTGGAATCCCTATCGCCTATTGTGGAACCTTGATCACTCTTTACGCTCTTGGGATCTCTATAGATCTCATTTCCGTCGTGGGAATGATTCTTGTTCTCGGAATCTTAGTGGATGACGCCATCATCATCGCAGAACGCTATATGGAGAATCTGGAAGAGGGCCACTCTAGGCAAGATGCCGCCTACCGAGCCAGCCGAGACCTCATGCTACCAGTCACTGGAACAGTTCTGACAACCATCTTTGCGTTTAGCCCGATGATCCTTATCGCTAGTGAGATTGCCGTGGTTTTCTACGCGATACCCATCGTAATTATTGCTTCGTTGATTATGAGCTGGCTTGAGTCCTTTTTCATCTTACCGAACCACCTTATGCATTTTATTAAAAAGCCCGCGAAAGATCACCAGAACACTTTCTTCTCAAAAGTGAAGCAGGCCTACAGAAGACTTCTCGGAGGCATCCTTAAGTTGCGCTACGTGGTCGTCGTGGGACTTGTTGCTTTCATGGCCGCTTCGATTTGGGTCGGTAAAAACAAGATCCAACAAAACTTTATGTTCAATCCGGATATTGAACGTATCAGTGTGAACGTCGTCATCAAAGATAGCAGCAGCTTTAAAAAAACCTCTAAGCTCATAGCCCCTATTGAGGCTTTTATTTTGAGTCTTCCCAAAGATAAAATTGAGCACGTGACATCTGATGTGGGCGGTCTTTGGACTAAGGGTCGTTGGTTCGATGGCCCCCGCTATGCCAAGATCAACGCCTACATTCACAAGGATGAAACCTATCCGAAGGCTGTCAAAAAAGAATACGGGAAAATTATCAAGGATAAAGTCGCAGAACTAAAAACCGATGCGTTCGAAACCTTAAAGGTCAAAACCGAGTTTCGCGGTCATGACGAGATTAAAAAGAATATGGTCTCCCTCAAGCTGTCTGGAAAAGATGATGCCAATTACAGAGACATCAAGACCCGCCTCGCTGAGCTGACAAAATCTGAAAAGCTGAATATCACTATGGAGGAAGAGCAAAAAGATTTTGAAAAGAAGTGGCTCTTCATTCCTAACTTGAAAAGTATTTCGAGACATCAGATCGGCCAATCGGAGATCACTCAACAACTTAGATCCTACTTTGTTCCCCATGAACTGACGCAGTTACGGGTCGATGGAGAAACCCGCTGGGTCTACACTCAGGTTCAAAAAGCCAAATCTTTGAATGAAAATGTTCTCAACAGGATGCAGATCCAAAATCAAATTGGTCTCTCAGTTCCGTTAAAGAGCTTGGGGCGCTGGGTTCAGACCGAGCAGCTCTCGAGAATTTCCCATGAACAAGGGCGAAGAATTTTGGCTTTTGACTTTTCCTTTGACCCTGAAAAAGATATGAACATCGTCAAGGCTATGGAAGAGACGAAAGCCCTCTCCGCAAAGATCGTTAGCGACTTTCCAAGTCTCGACGCAACGGTGGAAAACGCCGACGAAGACGAAGCCAACCGAAAAACTTGGGCCCTCAAGGTCGCCTCAGTCTGTATCCTTTTAGTTCTTTTTACCCTAGCTTTGGTTCTGAGCTCTCTGACTCTGCCTTTAATCGTCGGGCTCCCCATTCCTTTTGGATTGATGGGCATCGTTTGGGCGCTTTATCTCCACGATTTACCTATGGGGATGATGTCGCTGGTGGGCCTCATTGGTACGGTAGGAGTTTCTGTGAACGACTCCTTGATTATGGTAGATCAGATGAACAAGCGAGCCGCAGAGTTGGGCTCTATGCAGCGAGAAGATATTATCGAGGGGGCGGCGAGCCGCCTGAGAGCGATTATCCTGACCACTGTCACGACGCTGGGGGGTGTTTTCCCAATGGCTTACGGAATCGGCGGAGAGTCTGGCTTTACTCAGCCCCTAGCTTTCTCCATTGGCTGGGGACTTTTCTTTTCGACTTTTCTGACTCTGTTTGCGCTCCCCGCTTTCGTTGAGATTCGTAGAGACTTCGGAGGTCTCTGGCGCCGACTTCGCGGCATAGAAGAGACTCAGCCTCCCGCAAAACCTTCAAACCCCATTCGCTCCACCGAGGAAGATCTTCGTCAGGTCGCCATCAGTAAGCCCGAGAGCGATTTTGCGAACAGACCTCCCGAGCTTTGACCGAAATCCAATGCCTGGAGACTCGTCGGAAGCGTCTCCGTAGGTTTCTAAAAATTTATAGAAGTTCTCTTTTAATTGCAGATTTCCTACATTTAACTGCCTGGACACCGCTAATTTGCGGACGCCTTTCGATTTTGGCCCCTTGGGATGAAAAATAATCGAGAAGTCCACCGTCACGCAAAACGTGAGCTGCGCCAACCGCCACAAAATTCGGAGCATCACTCATGGCCTCAATGAGTTGTCGTTGCCACAACCGGTCTCTTTCAGCCAGCAAATCGTAATGTCCAACCTTGGCCATCTCTTTGTCTAAGCTTCCTTGTTCGTAAGTGTGTATAGCCATTTCGTAGAGGACTCTCTCCTCAGGCGTTAGGTAACCTGTGTAGGCAAGGCTATGCGTTCTAGATCCGCTATCGGCAATTTCATTGTGGACTAGATTATTGAGATGTACAGCGTTCGCCTCTTGTAAATAAAATTCTAGGTTGCCAGCTGTCGTGTCCAGCGCGTAGGTGCCCTTTCCCAACTCTTTAGCTTTCCTCACGATTGAAAAATCGAAGATGCTTTCGCGTTCCGGACTCGGGATGACGGCTTCGGGGGGTGATTTTTTCGGATCCTTGGGCGCTAATGCTAAGTAGATCAAGTAATGGTAGGCTAGACCAACTGGTGCGGACTTAAGAATACTTTCTGACTCTGTTCGATTATCATCAGAAAGGGTTTCAAGGAATGCTTCTATCTTAGCGGCCGACCTGGGGCCGAAACGGCTTGAATCTTCAAGCTCTTTCACCGCTAGAAGTCCACGTTTTTTAGCCTCTGCAAGTAGAGTCTCTAGATCGTGGTCCAGAAAATCCACTCTCTCCGTGTATACAGATTCAGTGCTAAGAATAGCCTCCTCAAGTCCATCAAAGCGCTCCACCGCCATCTTCTGGTGCATAGTCCCTAATAGGTATGAAGAGTGTCCATTGAAATCGATCTTGTAGAGGTAATGTGGTGTAGCACCGGCGATAGCCAAGCCGGGTATAGTCAGGACTAATAAAAAGAGCGCTTGGAGCCAAGAATGGCGCACCTTAAGTTTAGAGACCAATGACTTTCCCCCCTCCCAGGAGGAGTCATTCAATAACCGTATCGCTAGAGTTCTGCCTATCATAGTCGCGTTATACCAAAGACACTCGACTTTCCCGAGAGCAAGATCAAGTGCGATAAAATTTTCACTCTCACTGTCTAAGAAGTGGACACCGTTGATATCCCCAGAAGCGCTTTATCGACCACGCTTGATAGTATGAAAATTCGCACGAAAAGCTCACACAACAAGCCAAAGTTTTAAGAGCCTGGAGAGGATAGGTGATTTAAGCACCTTCTTTCTAAGCCAAGCCCGCCCCCTTCACCAACTTTTGCGGGGCGCCATCCTTTTTGCTTCCTGCCGACCTTCTTTTTCTCTATATTACTAAGTCATGCGCACAAAAACTATCATGAAGCCTGAAGCTGTTCTTAGATTTTGGTACGAGGACCTAGAGCCCAAGGATTGGTTTGTCAAAAATCCCGACTTAGACCAGACCATCTCTTCAAAATTCAAAGAGATTCAGCAGGCTGCGAGCGTTGGAGAGTGCGAATCCTGGCGACAGACCCTTCGTGGCCGCCTCGCCGAAATTATTGTGCTGGATCAGTTTTCAAGAAATATGTATCGCGACAAGCCCGATGCTTTCTCTAGCGACCCACTGGCTCTCGTACTGTCTCAAGAGGCTCTAAAAGACCCCTCTCTGGACAACCTGAAGAATACGGAGAGAGCGTTTCTGATCATGCCGTTCATGCACAGCGAATCTCCGAAGATCCACGCTGAAGCCTTAAAACTCTTTTCCCATCCAGATCTTTCCGGCTATTTGGATTTTGAAATTCGTCACAAAAAGATTATTGACAGATTTGGGCGTTATCCTCATCGCAATGAGAGTCTCGGGCGAGAATCCACGTCCGAAGAAACCCAGTTCCTCGCGGAACCGGGTTCTTCTTTTTAGGTTCTATAATTACAAATTTAAGTAGAGTCGCGCTAAGAGACCGCCCGGCAGATAGTTCTTGATCCTGACCTGAAAGTACAGGACATCACCCCTGCTGAGCCCAACGGCGCGACAACAGTCTCTGCGAGACTTTCATTCTATTGCGTAAAATGTCGACGATAGGCCCGACAAAACCTCGTTTGAAAATACCAATCTCGGGCTAGTTTCGCCGCTAACCTTTATTACACCTTGGAGTTTTGAGATGCCTAAAAATATCATTTATTTGGTAGGGTTGGTCGTGGTTGTTGGAGCGATTCTAAAAGTGGCTGGTTTAATTTAGAGGCCAATTGGCCAAATAGAGCTTGATCGCTGCTGAGGGATAGGAGATTTCATGAACTTTGCAGTATCCAATTTAATGGTCGCGGCCGGTGGACTTTTAGCTCTTGTGATAATTTATGATGTCTTCGGAGCCGGCCTGTGGCTTTTTCAATCGTGAGTGAGTGACAAGCGTTCCTCAACGATAGCCGTCGGCTACTCAGAACAGTCCCTAAGACAACTCCCTATGGATTGATGCCATTGTAAGTTGCTCGAACAGGTCCACCCAACAGCAAAATCCTTAACTCCATCAAGAACGAACATGCCCACCGATTTTGTGCATTCTCCTGGGCCAAACCAGCTAGCGGTAACTGTCGGCTCGGTTTTTACCCCTGATAAATCGACGGCTACAGTCCCACTTGGTAGGTCTTCGCCCAATCCAAGGTCCGCTACTATAGATGTGAACATTTCGTCGGGAACGGTGGTTATAGCAAGGACTTCCACACCTGCGAACAAAGTGAATAAAGGCACTAAAGTTAGGGTAAATAGTTTAACCACTGTAAAGACTCCTTAGTAATTTTTGCACTATCGTACAAAGGTTTAACAGTCGCTTTTTGCTGGCTTACGACGTGCTAGCTTCTAGCAAACAACCGATATCATTGCAAATCGAGCGCCAGATTAGGATCCCAAGTCTTGTCTTCGGGATCCAGTCGAGAAAAGGACTTAGGATGAGGACTATAAGCACGGCATTTTGGGCTAAGTCCACCCCTTCACCCGCTTTAAGCGGGCGCCATCCTTTACGCCTCCGACCGACCTCCTTCTTCTCTAAATTACTATGTTATCCGCACAAAACTATAGACCAAAAGAGGATATTGAAAAGATTGGAGACGTAGTCTACGCGAGCAGAAACCTAAAGGGCGTTGCCACCGAGCAGGGCTCTGTCTGTAACCTTCTTTAAAAAACTACGAACCACCAAACTCTCAGTACGACTCAGCCCCTCGTATGGAAGGGTCATTCGAACCTGAAACTCTATAATATCTTTGGTGTTAATTTCAAAAATTACACGAGGCTCTTGAGCAAGATTGTGATTTTTCATTAAGGTTGGATTGTTCGCCGCAAAGATATCGAAATCCTTTCGAAAGCCTGTGGTGATTTCATGCGCTGTCTCTTTGAGGAGGGCTTCCATTTCTTCCCAGTTGGAATTAAACGGCATCGTAATCGACATGATATGAAGAATATAATCGTGCCCGGAGGGAACGACTGTGACACCATGACCTAAAAAGAGGCTATTAGGGAGCTTTAATATTTTACCGGTGCTTTGGTTGGACCGTATTCCCGGACCGATTTCCAAAAGTGTCGTGGTCAGTAAGTTTTGCTCAACCACCCGGCCTCTAAAGCCAGACACTGAGATGCGGTCGTCAATCTCGAACAATTTTGAACTCGCTCTAACAAGTCCCCCCATAAAACAGAGAATCACTTCCTTTGTTGCGAGAACAAGGGCCGCAGCCACGGCCACCATTGATAACGCCAGGTCTCTTAGTTCATGGCCCCAAATAAGTAGGATTCCAAGAAACAAAACCAGAGAGGGAAGGCGTTTGGCTAAAAAGAACCAGCTCTGTTGGTTTTTGGAATCCTGGACGGCCCAGCCTGATACCATCTTAAAGAAGATCATTCTTGTGGCCAGATAGATAGACAAGAGGACAATGATCTCTATGAGGATCTTTAAAGGAATTGATTCTATGGAAAAATCCATTTTATAGCTCTCCTATCAGGATTGAGATTGAGCCACTCGGTATTCCTTTAAATTTAGACGTCTCTCTCTAGAGGGTCAACGCATGGAATGAACTTGATGGTGCGGGTCGCAACACTAGTCTATAAAATAAGATCTCGAACCTCGGGTTTCGGAAGAGTGTAGTTTCCTTCAATAGACCCCGCATCCTGGCGGCATTGACCCGTTTTTAAATTTGAGCAAAACATATTAAATGGTTTCGAACTATCGTTTGGAATTTTAGTAAAACCCATCGGATTAAGGAATTTTTGCACGAATCAGTGCCAGACAATTTGAAACCGATTTCACATTCCCGCTAGATCTTTTCCCAACCAGAGCTAAATAAGGTTGAGCAGCACAAATCTAGGCCAAGTCAACGAGCTGTGGAAGTAGGTTTGCTCGTCGATATCCACTATATTTTCCACTCCAGCCATATCCTTGCAGCTCGTGCCCATCTACAATTTCACAACAAAGTATCCCATCGAGATAACAGAACTTAGGATAGTACAGAACCTGGCAGTCGGGGTTTTCTCCGTTCCGAAGAACTTCACTCCCGTCCAAATTCAACTGCCTGAGAATATCTATTCGCTCTTTGGAAGAACGATACTCGTACATTGTTTTACCGTCGATCCTTGGGCGATCCCAGAGTTCGTGTAGCTCATGTATTCTTTTGCGATTAAAGGCGCCCATAGCTTCTCCTATGTGATTAACTTACACATAACTTACATATTATTTTGCACATAGGTCAAATCAATTATGAGTCGATCACTCACATATTTGCCATGAGGGTAACGAGGCTTAAGAGCCTCTCGATCATTAGGCCCCTGGAAGCTCATCGGGGGTCTCTGATTCCACAAGGTCTGCGAAAACTAAGGACCAAAAGTCCAAATGGTTAGGGAGTAAACTCGGTTCGACCCCTCGAAAGCCTTCGTAGGTTAAAGCTAGAGCTCCATATTCCAGGTACCAGTAGTCTAAGGTGGTCCCAGTGGCAGAGTAGAGGATATCAGGTGGTGTGCCGATCTCGCCAGGATTTGGGAAGCTCTGCTTATAGATCGCAATCATCCGTTCCGTCCCCTCCTGATCGGCCTGCGGTCGCTTCACACCGGCTTTCCAGCCTAAGGGGTGAAGCAACATTCCATCGGCGCAGCAATGGTAGTCCATAGCCATTGCGAGTTTTGCACTGTTTAATTGTAAAAGCTCTTCAACAAAATTTGCGAGATTCCGGCTTTCAGCCTGCGTTGGTCGCTCTAAAGAGTTTCCGGGACTGGGCCAGTCCCGGTTTAAATCTTTAAAGAAACTGTTCCACCGCCATCGTCTTTCGTAGCCATCGGGGTTGAGGACGGGAACGACAAAAATAGCCCCCCCTTGCGCGAGAAATATGCTTAATTCTTGAGGCATGGATTCCACCCACTCAGGGACAAGTTGATCGGCAATATTCAGGTATTCGTTACCATGGGTCGCCCCGGTGATAAGGACCATCTCCTTAAGTGGGGCCGACGAACCTGTTAGCAGTAAACCTGAAAGGGGCCTCTTCTGTACAGATTTGCCGTACTCGACGTATTCAATCCAGTCGTTTCCATCGGCCAGGGATTTCATAATTTCAACTTGAGTCTCGTAAGGAGGACCATCAATACCAGAATCACTGAGAAGGCTGAGCATGCCAAAATCGCCCCCACTTGCGAAAAGTGGAAGAGTCCCCAAAAACACCACCAATAGAAATAAAACTTTCAAGCCGACCTCCCGTATCTCAGTTAGACTCCGGTATTCTTGCGCATTCGCTAGAGGGAGACCATGTTCAGCCGCGCGGACTTCCAATTTTGGACGAAAACCTAGACTTAAATCGGTGGCGAAGCCTATCGAGATCCCTCGCTTCGCTCTAGACGACGCGCAAGGCCTCGTGTAAGTTCGGATCTTCACGACAAAATAGTCTCACAGACCCTGGAGGTCTTATTATGCGCAGCAACCAGACCAAACTCTCACCCCTAGCAGTGATGATCTACCTCTTAGTCACAGGGTTTTTTTTGGGATGCCAACTGAAGCCAACCCTTTTGGATACTCCGGAGCAGGGAATTCATCACAGTCGCTTCTACATCCATCCCAATTATAAAAAAGCCTCAAAAGTCTACGAGCACAAACACTTCTATATTGATGGCGTGGAGATGGTCGACAAAAAGAACTTGGACACGGTAGGAGTTCCAATCTCCGCTGGTGAACACGAAGTTGTTATCAAAGATGACAGCAACTCGAAAAGCATCCAACGCTTTAAATACAGCGTAGAAAGTGGAGCCGAGCAGCACTTGATCTATTGTCCCGAAAATGGTCATGCCATCTGGTTTAATTACAAGCCTAAGGAAAATCTTCAGGAGCTAAGAAAAAGAGTCTGTGAAAAATAGAAAGCATTCTTGAAAGATACCAGGATGGCGTTCTTTTATCCGCGTGTCTTTGCCTGCCTACAAAGACTTGAAACTCTCACTTTTTGCAGCAGTTTTCATTAGGCTGACGAGATCCTCTGGCGGCGAGATGACTTTTCTTTGCTTGGTATCGAACCAAGCGCCTTCGGCGTGGAGCTTAGCCGCGACCTCGCCTTTCTCGTTAAGGATCTCGTGGTCAATGACCCACTTGTGACCGGTTTCTGACAATGCGGCCATATGTAGCCTCACTGTCACCTCGCCATCCGGCTTGAGCTCACGAAAGTAAGAAATGGATTCTTTAAACAGTATGGGCCCCAGGCCAAGGCTTGCGAGCTTGGTCAAAGAAAACCCGTTCGCTTTTAGCCAACTCATCCTTAAAGTCGCACAATAGTCGAGATAGGCCGAGTGCCTTACGTGCGCGTTTGCGTCCACGTCGGACCAGCGAATTTGAAAAGTCTGAGAAAAGGCATCCATAAAGTCTCCCGACCAGTCTACTGAACGCAGACTTTTTTGTTCTTCTGTAAAAGCGCCAACGCAGCACCGTAAGCGAAAAAATTGGCTCCGCTAGCGAGGGGTGTTGTTTTCTTTGAAGACAGACTGCCCTCGATACTCTTGGTGTCCACACTACCTGCACCACTTGCAGGAACTGGAACAGATATCGGTTTTGCTAAATCTTGCCCGGCACATGAAAAATTATGTTTCATTGGCCTCTCCCAATAGGGGACATTCGCTAAAGACTCAACTTTGGACCCAGAGAGCATGGTTGTCTTAAAGTTTTTATTTGTGATCACAGTGATTTCAGGGAGGCCAAGAGCGTGAAAGACGGCGGCCGCGTAATAGGCCTCACCGCGACTTCTAGATTCCCCTCTGATAATGACCAACGGGACTAAGGGGTCCACACCTTTTAAAGCGAGCCGGCGCTGCAGGCTAACTTTCTTTTTCTCGAGCTCAGCGCCCTCATAGGAAAATAGCTGCCAATCCTCTGGTACAAAATGAAAGCTTCTTGGTGTCCGCGCCATATCGAAAGCAAAGCGAGAGCGCGTGTCTACGATCACCGCCTTTTTTAAGATCCTCTCTGAGACCTTACCAAAATTAACTCCTTTGAAGGCTCTACTGGCCTGGCTCACATCACTTTCGTAGGTCGTGGTTTGGGGAATTTGGCACCCGGTTATAAGTGCAAACCCAAGAGTCGAAAAAATGAAAACTTTTAAAATGGTCACGAATTGAATTATTTGTCCTTAATTTTCATCGTCGGAAACAATAAGATATCCCGAATGGTGGCTTGGTTGGTGAGTAACATGACGATACGCTCAACACCAATCCCGGTTCCCCCAGTTGGAGGCATGCCTACGTCAATGGCGTGCATAAAGTCTTTGTCCATAGGTTGAGCCTCTTCGTCCACGACCCGCATGGCCTCTTGCTCTTTGAGGCGCTCATACTGATCTTCGGGATCGTTCAACTCTGTATAAGAGTTTCCGATTTCCATTCCGGCACAGATGGGTTCAAAGCGCTCCACCAGACCTTCTTTAGAACGGTGTTTTTTGGTGAGCGGCGAAATCTCTTTTGGATAATCGATGACAAAAGTCGGCTGACGTAGCTTTGCTTCTGCCGTGAGATCAAAAAGCTCCATACACATTTCGCCGTGGCCTTTGGCTTTTTCTAGATCACTCCCCAACTCCTTGGCTCTTTTAAAAAGAGCTTCAGCGTCAGAAGTCTCTGGATCAATACCCGCGTACTCACGAACACCGTCGTAAACCGAAAGCCTTTTCCAAGGCGCAGCGAACTCGATAGTTTCGCCCTGATATTCTACGGTAGTGGAGCCAGTGACTTTGACCGCTAAGTGCGCGATCAAGGTTTCAAAACGACGCATTTGATCTTCGTAGTCGGTATAGGCTTCGTACCACTCCAGCATGGTGAACTCTGGGTTGTGAGTGCGATCGATTCCCTCGTTACGAAAGTTCTTATTCACTTCATAAACTTTTTCAAATCCGCCCACGATGAGACGCTTAAGATAGAGTTCTGGACTGATCTTCAAATACAAAGTCATATCCAAGGCCCGGTGATGGGTTTGGAACGGATGAGCAGCTGCGCCACCGTAAAGAGGCTGTAGCACTGGTGTTTCTACTTCGAGGAAACCCTCACCATTCAGATAGCTACGGATTTGGGCGATAATTTTGGAGCGAGTCTCAAAAACCTTTCGACTTTTTGGGTCCATTATCAGATCCAAGTGCCGGTGGCGGTACTTTAATTCAACGTCTTGGATCCCGTGATACTTTTCTGGGAGTGGCTCAAGAGTTTTACACAAGATGGTAAATTTTTGAGTATGAAGGCTGAGCTCTCCTTTTTTAGTTTTAAAGACAAAGCCTTCGATACCAATGATGTCACCGATATCAATATTTTCGTACGCGATCAGATCCTGCTCGCTGAGTTCCGATTTTTTAAGATAGCACTGCA